>JAIUCT010000022.1:2859956-2877380 GCA_021307375.1 Tetraneura akinire | reverse complement strand
TAAATATAGTACATAAAACTTAAATGTTAAGGAAATTATTAATGAACTAGCAGAAAAAATAAACTGGAAAATTATTGTAATAAATAAAATAAATATAATTAATTATGAATTAATTATAATTTTAAAGATAAAAGTGTTTCTTTTAGATTCTGATCGAAGCGATGAATGTATTGGTTTTACAATGTGTGATTTTTTTTTTTTTTATTCTGAAGACATTTTTACTACCTGAAATAATGCTCCAATTATCACGAATAGGGTATGTTTCCGGTAGCAAAGTGGATCTAGTTGGTACTTTATTTAGGTCATTTTTCGAATTTCTCAAAATTGACCCTAAGCGGTAGAAAAAACTTCGAAAAAATGACGAAAAAACGGCATTTTTCACGAAAATGAAATGTTGACGAATTCAATTTCTACATTTCACGATAACTCAGGCAATTTTTAAGATAGAGACTTGAAAATTTTTTGGGTGTTCACATCGCTACTATACACTCGTATATATGGTAGAATTTTGGATTCGTTACGTTAATTTTTCTACAATATATAGGACTTTGAATATTTCGTAAAATTCTCGTTTTTACGTATATAATGTTTGATAAAATTGTCAATTTTTGGTATTAAGGTCTGAAAATTTCACTGAAATATACTTACATATTAAAATACATACTACTAAAATACATACATACATCATACTAAAATATTAGAAAAATCCCTAATCTCAATTTTTTTTTATAATTGTTTTAAGTTGATATTTTTAGTTCAAACGAAAATTATAATCTGACTGAACTTCGCTCAGAATCGTTTTTCGAATGCAATGGTTTATCATTGCATTCAAATTCTAATTAAAATTAAGCGCTATGATTCGCATACCTGTATCCTGTGCGGCAGGAGTATCAGCTCTTTTTACTTTTATAATTTTCCATTATTATTATCTATATTTATAGAATTATTAAAATAAAAAACTACATCTAAATATTTAATTATACAAGTCGTAGAGACATAGAAATGCAACTTCAAATAAAAATACATGTTTTCATTTTGTTAATTTCTTTTAATCAATTAATTTTTGTTTTTGTTTTTTTATATTTATTTATACAATCTATAAAATTATATTATAATAAGCATAAGTGAGGGATAAGAAAGGTGACGGGTTGTATATTGTATTGTTTGTGTGTGAAGAGACCTTCCATTAAAGGCACTTTGGCGATCAATTAATTTAAATTAATTTTATACAAAATTATATTATTTATTGACAATTTTGTGCATACAAATTTAAAACATCGAATTATAATTCATAATATAATCAACTTTATAATATAAAATAAGAATAACTATATAAATACTAAAATAATTTAAAAATAATAACTTAATTCTTATATCTTATTTATGGTTATAAGCAAGGCCGTAACTGAGAAAAATTTTCGGGGGGGGTCCAATTTTAGATTTTGAGCGAAGTGAAGAATGTATTGGTTTTACAATGTGTGTATTTTTTTTTTTTTTTTTTTTTTTAGTCTGAAGACACTTTTACTACCCGAAATAATGTTCCGATTTTCACAAATAGAATTATATGTTTCCGGTTGGAAAGTAGATGTGATTGGTACATTATTTGGGTAATTTTTCGAATTTATCAAAGTTGACCCTAAACGGTAGAAAAATGACGGAAACGTCATTTTTCACGAAAACTGAAATTTCGACGAATTTAATTTCAATATTTCACATGTTAACTCGGGCTATTTTGAAGTTAGAGACTTTAAAATTTTATTGAGTGTTCACGTAGCTACTATATATATGTGGTGTAATATTGAAACTGTTACGTTAATTTTTCCACAAAATATAGGACTTTGAAATTTCATAAAATTCTCGTTTTTATGTATATAATGTTTGATAAAATTGGCAGTTTTGGATTTTATGGTTTGAAAATTTTACTGAAGTAAATATTATTAGATTTTCTCCGTTGACATAAAATACAAGTATTCTGAAATATAATTCCTTTTATTTTATAATATAACATTTAATAATAATAATAAATGTACTATTGGGTTAGTAAATTTTTAATAATTTATTTAATATTAAAAAATATAGATTTTGGAAAAATTTCGGGAGGGGTCCGGACCCCTGGACCCCCCCGTCAGTTACGGCCTTGGTTATAAGTTATAACTATAAAGGTATAGTAAATTAACTAACTAGTATACTATATTAATGACTATACAATGATTAACCATTGCATTCGAAAACTTATGCTAGATAACAAACATTTTTAATTTTTTGGGATTTCAATGACAGTAAAAGCACTAATTCGATTTAGTGGGACGCAAGTAAAATCCTGGAAAATAATATCACATGCGTATGATATGAGAATGTAAATATTCGAACTGCATTTTAACGGAAAACTAAATTTGCGGATTGTATAATTCCGAAATTTATTATTTTTAGATATTTAAAACGTATTTTCGCTGACTGTAATAATCTGGACCATATAATAACGGGCCATATTTCACCGGAAAAATTAAATACTCTGGCAATATTATTTCGGACAGTATTTTTATGGAAAACTAATTTTGAGGACTGTATTATCACGGATTGTATTTCAAGGGGAAAATATACCTAATGCATGGGATATTAGTATACAAATTACACGTGATAAAATACAAATCATTTAGTGATAATAGGTTATTAAAATGTTTTTTTAAATCATAACGAAACTAAATTCAATATAAATTTGGTTTGTATGTAAAAGTAATTAGCTCTTTAGATACATATTAATTATTACACTTAGGAATAAAGAATTTAAATAAATCGTGTTGAAGTAGTTTTCCTTAACCACTCATAATTATTGTCATTGCTTGAAATTCGCATATAGTAAATATGGGTTGACATTTCCACGATATGCCTTTGGGTTCTCAGCGTCTCTCTCTTGGGTTTCTTGATTTAATTCTATAACCGACAACATAGTTAATGGTCGTCCCAATCCACAAGAATCTGTGTGCTCACTATAACAACGATCAATCTTTCTCATTGACCCGTGAATCTAAAAATATAAAATTGTTAAAAAGAAATAACAATTTTATACATTAATTATTTCTTATTTCTAATTGATTTAAATTTAAATTATCTTTTCTTAACCTTATCCCATATAAAACAATTAAATCCGTAGTTGACATGACAGTATTGATGATGATTGTCATGAAACATACAGTCCGGCTGCCAAGGCTGCCACCATCTCGCTTTAAACGCTATCCCAGAATGTTGCACGATACCATGATAATACGTGTATAAAGCCAAACCGTAAAATGGAACTGTAGTGGAAAAGTTCTAATTTTTAATGACTACCTATTTAGCAATAACTAACGTTAACGAAAGTTAATGGGTACTTAGACCAAGATTGAAATATATTTTTAATATTACTGACTAACTGACTACTATAAAATTTATACGCGACTCCTTTTCCACAAAATATAGTGTATTTATGATAATTTGTTACTACAAGTATAATTTTACTTACACCAATGCACTGGATAAACAAAAATAGGTATAACCATGGACACTTGCACTAAAGTTATTTCAAATGGATGTAACGCTGTCACCGACCATGGAGTAGGCTGGAAATAGCGGTGGTGTATGTAATGGAAATTGTTAAACAAAAACTTGGAATGAAATGACCTATGAATCCAATAAGTCATGTAATCCTATTCAAATATAAATTATAAGTATACGAATTATAAAATAAACTTACTTTTTACAGTATTATTAATTAGGTTAGTATATATAGTAAATATATATAGTTATATACTGATTAAAATTTTTACATTTATCAGTATCTACCTTGAATACCATTAATATAAATAATTTATCATAAAAACACTAAATGAGTCACCTACATACCCAAACCTGACAGTATTCAAATGTTAATCATAATTCAACACTATCTTCTTTACACCTGTATTCCTTCCACACCACCACACCAATATCCAACTTTTGCTTATTATACTTTAAATTTAAACAAATACAAAAAAAAAGTAAATGTAATATTCACAATTAATTGTAAATTTGTAACTGAGTTAAGTAAAATTTATTTAAGCTTCAATAAAATTTCCAAAATTATTTGTGAATTTTACGTACCATTATTGTAAAATATTAAGAAATAATAATAAGAATCCGCAAATATATACTCGTAAGTACCATATATATCGATTTTACTAAAATTTCAATTTAAAACATCTATAAAAGAAATTTGAGACATGTGATTTTTCTAATATTTTGGAAATTCGTAAATATATATATGAGTATGCTTCAATAAAATTTTCAGAAATTTTCCAAATTTTTTGGCTTTTCAATTAATTTTTATTGTATAAGTATTGAAAAATATTAAGAAGAATACTTGTATGGATTCTAAGATTTTCAGTTAAGGCGGCTCTCTGTTGTAAATATTTACAGCGAAATATACGAGTTCCAACGTATTGGTAACAATTTTATATTTGTAAAGAACTCTATTTTGGATCGTACGGATTACATTATTAAGAATTATTTTTAAAATCGTTCATTTTCAAAAACGTTAATATTTTATAAAAAGTAAAATATAGATTTATTGTTATAATATTAATACAATTAAAAATTGGCTTCGTATGATCCAAAATAGAGTTCATTATAAATTCAAATCTGTCCTTAAAATTATTTTCGAAAAAAAATATAAGTCTATAAATTGGAACTAGTTTAGGTCTCTTCAATACAAAAATAATGATATATAAATTTAATATAAAAATAATATTTACAATAAGTTATTTGACATGTGCATGAAAGTACGTACTCTAACCCCGCATGGCCGCATGCTATATAACGCAATCATACATTGTTGTTTACACAGACATACACGAAACGTCATTAAATTAATTCAATTATTACCTATATAATACTCCTTAAATATTCACTACGGCGAGCCACCTTAAACTAAAAATATCAACTTTAACAGCAATAAAAAAAAAAAAATTGAGATTAGGATTTTTCTAATATTTTGGTATGATGTTAAGTAATATATAAGTATACTTTAGTAAAATTTTCAGACCTTAAAACCTAAAGATAATTTTATCAAACACATAAAAACAAGAATTTTACAAAATATTCAAAGTTCTATATTTTGTAGGAAAATTAACATAACGAATTCAAAATTTTATCTCATATACATAGTACTAATGTGAACACTCAATAAAATTTTCAAGTCTTTAACTTCAAAATTGTCTGAGTTATCGTGAAATATTGAAATTGAATTCATCAAATTTCAGTTTTCGTGAAAAATGCCGTTTTTCGTCATTTTTTCGTCGTTTTTTCTATCGCATAGGGTGAATTTTGAAAAATTCGAAAAATGACCTGAATAAAGCACCAATTAAATCCACTTTCCAGTTTCCAACCGAAAACATATGCTGTTCGTGAAAATCGGATCATTATTTCGGGTCGAAAAAGTGTCTTCAGACATACAGGTAAAAAAAAAAAATGACTTATTATTGTGAAACCAATAGATTTTTTTGCTTCGCTCAAAATCTAAAATATGTGAAAATTATTCAAACCAAACTTTATTTAACTGTAATATTAAGAATAATTTCAAATAAAAATATAATTAATACAACAATACTTTTTATAAATACAACCAAAATGTTTTTTTCTAATTTAAATTTTTTCAACTATTTCCATATACCTGGCCATCTATATATATATATATATTATATTATAATGTTTTATGTAGGTATATCTTATTTAAATTCAACATTGATTTCTTTACTAATGTATTGTTATTTTAATAGTTAAATAATTTAATCATTTTATTATAATAATATGTTAATTGTTAATATCGATTACGACAAATATGCAAAAAAAAATGCATATAAACAATAAGTTGTCGTATACGAACAATTGTCGTTTGTCGTAGATGTATATAATTTCATGCGAACCAATGACGTAAGTACAATATTGTCATGCGAACTACTTTCCGCTAACAATAATTGACGTGCTATCTATTATAAAACTTATAATAAATTAATTATATATTTTCTCATTGTTAAAAAATAGATTAATAAACATACTTTTTTGATAGACATTTAGTTCCCAAAACATACTCCATATACGAGTAGGTACCTCCTATTTCCTATATATAATGGGATAATACAATTTAATACTGATAATGTTAAATGAACTGTAATAATAATGTATTATATATTCGAATAATTTCACTTGAAGAATCAATTTAAATTTTATTATTAAGTATGCAAATCGTACATAGTTTAACTATCAGCTCATTACTAACATTCTTTTATTTATTTATTTATTATTATTTCATATAGTAAAAAATAAAAACAATTTAATAAAAATTATATTCATCCAACCTTTAGATAATTTAAAGAAATATATTAAATATTTTCAACTACCTGCTGAATGAATATCACTGGCCACTGGAATATCCACCACCATAAAGGATACTGGTCGAATTGCATGTAAACTTTGCTATAACCTCCGCAACTGATGTGCGTAGCCACCACCGCGGATATCGTATTCGTTACCATTAACCCAATACAACCCCATTTTATCTCGTCCAAGACCAGGTGTTGGGGTAAATGACGATTCGGTTGGCACTTCCATTCGTTTTCTTTGCCACGCCCTATTGTGTAGTATTTCCACTATAATATATTATCATTGTTAAAATATACGTAAAACAAAAAATGGTGCAAACTCACTTCCAAGTACCCACAAAATCCAAAATAAATGCTATAACCGACAATCATTGCCCAAAAACACTGCAATTTGAATTCTTCATAAAATGACATGCATGGCCGCTGATGTTGTCGGTGTTGTTCGTCATCGTTGGAATTTTGCATATGTGCGATCACCGTTAGCCATTCGCCTTAGGATAACACATGGATATAATAATATTGTTAAATTAATAAACAATATAATTAATCAAAAAACAAAACAAATCAAAATATAAATATAGCGTTTAAAACAATGTCGATGAGTATCATTGAAATCAACCGTGCCGGTTAAGATTGGTTAAATATTATAAATTTATAACATGTGTACTCGTATACTGTATAGGTATACACCGTTCTATTAGTCTATTACCATTCATAAAAGCAGCAGCAAATAACGTTAAAACAATCATTTTAAACAACAGATCTTTTCGAGACGTGAAATACTTCATACTAAAATCAAATTTTTATTTAAAAATATTTTATCAATTTTATTTTTATTTTTATTAAAATTATTATAATAACCACTCGTAATGTGTACCAACTCGCATCGTAATTAAATGTAAATATAAATATTCAATTGTTTTAAAATAATAACAATTACAAACATATACTTACCGAACAACTTAAGTTCAATGTTATCGTATTTTTTATCGTAATTATTAATGAAAAAAAATTCAAGCCAATTATAAATACATATTTACATTTTTATCAGTATATCTGAATACAGAAGACCGTAGTATAATGTAATAATTTATATGATATTATAAATTATTATATTTTATATTAATATCCATTACGTGGATTGTTGTATAATTGTATATTATGCAATATAAAAAAATAAATAAATGCATATCTCCTGTGAAATTTATTTTACATGAACCGATAATGAATTCACCGTGTATTGTTCAACACAATTTTAGATTTTGAGCCAAGCAAAAAATTTATTAATTTTACAATGTGTGTTTTTTTATGTCTGAACACACTTTTACTAGGTACCCAAAACAATGCACCGATTTTCACGAATAGAATATGTTTCCGATTTTAAAGTGGATGTAGTTGGTACTTTATTTAAGTCATCTTTCGAATTTCTCAAAATTGACTCTATGAGACATAAAAATTGACGGAAAAACGGCTTTTTACACGAAAACTGAAATTTCCACGAATTCGATTTCAATATTTCACGATAACTCAGACAATTTTGAAGTTAAACACTTGAAAATTTTATTAATTTTTCACATATAGGTATTATTTATATATGGTAAAATTTTTGAACCGTTACGTTAATTTTTCTCCATAATAATATATTACTTAAATATTTCGTAAAATTCTCATTTTTTTTTGTATATAATGTTTGATAAAATTAGCAATTTTTGACATTAATGTCTGAAAATTTTACTGAAATATATGTACATATTACTTAACATCACATCAAAATATTAGAAAAATCTCAGGTCTCAATTTTTTTTTACAGCTGTTTAAAGTTGATATTTTTAGTTTCATCAAAAATCTTGGAATCCATAGAATATAATAATAATAATAATAATTCATATTATAATATCTCAATACTTTTACAATAAAAATTAATAGAAAAACCGAAAAATTTGGAAATTCTTTGAAAATTTTATTGAAGAATACTGACATAAATATCTTAACGAATTTACAAAATATTAGGAAAATCTCAAGACTTAAATTTCTTTATATATTTTTTAAATATTAAAATTATTGTAAAATCAATATTTATGGTAGGAATCTACCTATTTTCGGATTCACAATATTTTACAATAATGTTATATAAAATTGACAAAAAATTTTGAAACATTTTAAAACTTTATTTTATTATATTTTATCAATAAAAATGCTTATCATGTATGTAGTATGTACCTGTAAAATGTATAAAAATGTGTAAAATATCTCAATCTCAAGACTCAATTTTTTTTTTTTTTTTTTTTAGGTGTTTAAAGTTGAAATTTCAGTAAAATTATTATTTAAATTATTTATATGGATTCTTCCTATTGTATTTCATTATTTTACAATAATGATAAATAAAATTGACAACAATTTTTATGATATTGGCATTAAGGTGACAAGGGATTTTATGAGCTATTATATTGAACTTAGAAAATTAAAAATTTTATAAGGTGTTCATTTATGTACTATAAGAGTACCTATATGGTCCCTATATGTGTGATAAAATTTTGCATTTTAAATATTTAATAAAAAATGTCTAAATTTTAATTAATACCTACATCATCTGACTTAACTTTGCGTTTTTTCGAATGCAATGGTTTATCATTGCATTCAAATTCTAATTAAAATTAAACACTATGATTTGCACAACTATATTCTTGCGGCAGGAGTATCAGCTCTTCTTTTTTCAACATGTGTCCAATTATATGTATAAGTTACAAAATAACAAATACTTTATACTTCTCAAAGTAATATGTAGTTGACCAATAATTTAGAACCTAATAATAATAATTATGATTTTTTTTTAATATTAGAATTTTCCGCCATCTGATATAGAACAATACTGTAACTATACATTATATATTATAAGTATTATATTAGTACCTACCTATATTAATATTAATATTAAAAATTAAAAAAATAATTATTACTAGTTTATTATTAACAGCTTCAATGGCCGATATTGTGTCTTTAGCTACACATGGACATTTAATTTCTATAATGGCACTTCTAACAATCAGTCCATCAATAAATTAAAATACGTCACAATTATATCGTAATGAAATATATATATACTCGTATATAGATACATTTATAATGGTAAATATTAAAATAATGGTCTATGGTTCAAACTAAAAAGGCAAAAACTAGGCGATTGGTATTTTTCCAACATTAATAGTTAATATATGATAATTATTATACATTGTATACCTATAATTATAAGTGTTAAATAAAATACAGATTTAGTCATTGTTACACCGCTTGTACAATAACATCGCTTGATGTGTGTTATTATATTTATTTTTATTTATATTAAATATTTTAAATAAATAAATAAAATGTGTACATTTAATGAAAAATTTTCCTTTTTTTTTACAATATTAAACCTGGCAACTCTAATTTTAATTTTTGATATAATAATATGTAATCATAATTATATTAAATAATAATGCTATGCAACGTTATTTTATAAGTAATGACATATTATATTCGAATACTATTAAAGTATTAGGTAACTACAGCATTACGTTAATAGCCTAAAATTAGAAATAATAATTTTTAATTAGGTATTAATGCAAGCCAGAATTATTTGAATCTCGTTATGTTAGAGTCTAAAATAAATGCAGTATGTTGAATAATTTTTACATTATTGTGAAAATAGTAAGGTCATCTAAAAATATTATTATTTTTAAAATGATTTAATCTAATGATATTATATATCTGCAATAGGTACTTGAATAATATTAAATATATTATTAATTACAGTTGTCTACTTATATATTATAATTAACTAATTACTAGTTACCACAAAAAAAAAATTAAATAATATCAAGTAGGTATAATAATCACATATAGAAAAAACTAGGTTAGAATGATTAGATTTTGCATTAATATTATCTTCTTATAAACTATTACTATAACGTATTAACATCATAATATCTCATAAATAAATTTAAAAATATGTAGGTAGGTTCAACCATTGATTACAATTTATATAATCAATGGTTCAACTAACCTAATCTGATACACATATTTCTCTAATTTTCGGCACCAATCCAGTGTGTGACCTAATATAGCTCTTCTATTAATTATTTCTATTTATCCTTCTTTTCTTATAAGAATTTGTCGTAATTTATACATAATTTATGTTAAAAAATTATAAAAAAAAAAAACTGTCGGCTTTGCTCACTTCCTCAAGCACCGCTTTGCATCATTTTTCGTGAGGATGGGGCTACGCCCCAAGGGATTACGGCATACCTACCTAATAGGTAACTACCCCATAGACTGGATACTGTTGCAAATAGGCAGTGGTTTCGTCTTTCGTATGACCTAAAACCTGGCTTCGCGAGACCTTTGGATATTTACTCCATGATTGGTACCCATTATACGAGTTTGTTATATTATCAGTTGTAAACTTGTAATAAGTCGCACATTGGTGCCAAATAAAAAACTACTAATTTAATATATTATAATATATTTTTTTACTAATTTAATATATTTATAATTTATAATTGCTAACCTAACCTAACCGGTGGCTATTAGTTTCAATAATAATTATATTATCACTAAAGGTTACTATTATATAATCATAATGTCGTTTTTTCGTCATTTTTTCGTCGTTTTTTCCGTCGCATGGGTTCAATATTGAGAAATTCGGAAAATAACCTAAATAAAGTACAAAACTACAAACTACATTCAATTTGAAATCAGAAACTTACTTTTCGTGAAAATCGGATTATTATTTCGGGTACCTAGTAAAAGTGTCTTCAAACATAAAAACAAAAAAAGAACAAAGAAAAATGACACACATCATTGTAAAACCAATACATTCTTCGTTTCGCTCAGAATCTAAATCTAATAATATAGAAAAATTTTAACTGTAAAATATCAATAAGCTAATAATCAGGTTTTCTCAGTTAAATTAACGTACCTAATAATAATAATTATACGAGACTAAATTCTTTGAACAGGAAGAAAATAATCAATTATTGTGGTCAAATAATTAATAAACAATATGATGTTTGCAAATAATAATGAATTTCATCTTCATACAAAAAAAAAAACAATAAAATAAGACCTTCCCAGTTCCCAAATAATGATGTAATTCAATTTCATAACAGTAGTAGACAGTAGTGTTGTCCTACTGCTACTCTAATAGAAGTCCTTGTTTCTAATTTATACAATTTAACAATATAATAGACCTTCAAAATGAAAAACAAATATTTTTAAATTCTGTATATTTATAAAATACCTACATAATATTAATTTATAATTCACGTAATTAGTAGGTATTAATATTTGTAGATACTATGATGATTAAGTCATTATGTAATTATATATTACTAAATGAACTTTAATATTTTATTCTTTAAATTTTTTAGCTTTTTTATTAATTTTTATTGAGAAATAATAAGAAGAATATTCGTATGGATTATAAGATTTTCGTTTAAACTAAAAATATCAATTTTAAACAGCTATAAAAAAAAATTGAGACATGGGATTATTCTAATATTTTGATATCGTATTAGGTTATGCAATTTTATCAAACATTACGAGTATATACATATAAACTAGAATTTTAGGAAATATTCAAAGTACTGTATTTTGTAGAAAAATTAACGTAACAGTTCCAAAATTTTACCTCATATATATAGTACCTATGCGAATACCCAATAAAATTGTCAAGCCTCTAACTTCATATTTGCCTGAGTTATCGTGAATTATTGGAATTGAATTCGTCGAAATTTCAGTTTTCGTAAAAAATGCCGTTTTTCGTTATTTTTTCGTCGTTATTTCTTTCACATAATGTTAATTTTGAGAAACACGATAAATGACTTAAATAATGTACTAACTCTATCCAGTTTCTAACCGGAAATATATGTTATTCGTGAAAATCGGAGCATTATTTCGGGTAATAAATGTGTCTTCAGACAAAAAAGAAAAATAAGACACACATCATTGTAAAACCAATACATTCTTCGCTTCTCTTAGAATCTAATATACCTAAATATAAATTTCTATAATTTTAATATTATAATATATTATAGGTAATAAATTAATAAATTATAATTAAATAGGTCGTATCTCGTACAGTTATAAACTATTATATCAAAATCAATAGAAATTAGAAATATAATGCTAATTTCTTAATATTTATAAAAATATTATGCCCGGTACACACTGGGCGTTTTAAAGAACCAAGAGTTTCTATGAGTTTCTATCTAAAAGCCCGTATAACGTACGTTTTAACGGTAATCTGTAAACGCGCGTTTAAATAGAAAATTAAAAAATTCATAGTTTTTATATTTTTATTATACCTAATTATTATTATACGATTATTATTAATTATTAGTTATTACTTATTTATTATAATTAAATATATTAATTAATATTTAATAATGACTTTTAATACGAAAGAGTTTATATTGATAATACAGAACAACGAATGCATCTGGAATAATCGTAACTTATTTTGTATTAAGTATATTTTTTTTAATCGAAACGATTAAAAATGTAAAATTGGCGGTAATTATAATTATACGTATACAATATTAAATTTAATTATAATAATTCTATATGATTTTCAAATATTTCAATTCTTTAATTCATATTTTATACACATATAAATATGCAATGGGGGGTCTAGACCCGAAATCCCCCCTCTTGGGTAATCCTCTGATACCTACTAAATAAACCACAACGGAATTATTATCAAAATTAATACAAATCAATAATCATAATTATATCTACTATAATTTTACAAAATCCAATTTATGTACCTATATTTATATAGATAAATTAGAGGATAAATGTGATTACAATTTACATATTTTATTATCGGTGATCGGTCAACGGTCAGATGATACAATATTAATATAATGGGTAGGTTATATTGTTTTATAATAATATATAATACATTATACTTAATAAAAATTAAATTTTAATCGACCATTTCAATGTCTTTTTATTCGATATCAGAGGGAGAAGGCAATTAAAAATGTTTTCGATTCGGTTCGATTGGCACGATAATAAACTCTCATCATTTTTGAGGTCAATAATTTGTTATTTCTCTGCATTATGGTGGTACCTACCTATATAAAATGTCAATCTATTTCGCCATACTACACTTTATTCTTGGACGCCAAATTAGTATCTTCGTATTTTCTTCATTTTACTTATTGACAAGACAAAAATTAAACAATGCTGAATAAGCCACTAGTAATTATTATTTTCATTGCCATAACGGTAACTATCATCCAAACAGCACCGGCAAAATATACATCCAAGTTCGACAACATAGATATCGATGGAATTTTGAACAATGATCGTTTGCTCAACAGCTATTTCAAATGTCTGATGGGTACTGGCCGATGTACTCCAGAAGGCGAAGAACTTAAAAGTACGTAATACAAGTATATTAAATATTATGTTTTTTTTTTTCAAATATCTATAGCTATAGTACTTGGATTGAATGTTTATATCTATAACGAATCCTTAGTTTTAAAATATAAACAATATATAAAAGAACATAATGAAAAAACGCCTTGACGTCATAATATTTTAATTATTTAATTTTCCAAAATTTAAAAACTAAACTTCAAAATAAAAGAATATACCTACTTATGTGTATAAAATTATATTACCTATAGTAGACAGGACATAACAAATAACAGTATGAATCGTATGATAGGTACCTATTTTAAGTAAACATAAAATTATTATTTCAATTCATATTATTTTTATTATAATACGCATGTAAATCAAATTTCGTTACACGCGTTATAGATTAGATTAAATTAAGAAAAAAAAAAGAAAATTATTGTAATAAAATTTATGGAAAAGTCAGTAAACATTTTTTCGTTTTAATCCAGTAAAATTATTATCAAAAAGACGACCAGCGACGACATATTTTTAATTTAGTAAATATTTTTTTTATATAAATAAAATTAATTTTTAATTTGACATTGACAAATGATTCAGGTTTGTTAATATTAGACAAAATTTGTTTTTATTTGGATACCTAATAAAATTACGAGTATCAGTGACTTATTTTATTATATAGGTAGCTTATATTTTGCGGCTTATTTTTAATTATTTATGTAAAAATAAAAATACGAAAATATTTTTATACATTTTTAATCAAAATACTTAAAACAAACTATCAAAAATGTATAATAATTCTGGTCTTATACTTATTATACAGGATTAATGCCAGAAGCATTAGCGAATAAATGCGCAGACTGTACTGATAATCAAAAAATAGGATCAGAAAAAATCATTAAATTCTTATATGAAAAGAAAAATGAAATGTGGAAGCCACTTCTAGAAAAATATGACCCACAAGGAACATACAGACAAAGTTATATAGAAGAAGCGAAGAAATTAAATATTACAGTTTAAATCGAAGTAAAAAATGTTTACTTAATAAAACACGATTTATTTATTAATTTATTATAATATATTACTATAATATAATCAATACTATAATGTATGTGTATAGGTACAGAATACAGTGTACCTACTTAACAAATTCAGGGGCAGACCTAACCCCTCCAAATTTTACCGAATTAAAAAAAAATTGTAATACTTAATATTTTTATACAATTCAAGTTTAATATTTGATATATCCCAACGTTATTTTTTATAAAATCGATCTATTTAGTAATATATATAAGATTAACTGTGAACCGTGATAGTGATCGTGATGTTTTACACATTATTATAATAATTTATTCAATATCACCTGCATTACAATACGTATTTTTTAAATGTTATATCTTATATGTAAAATATAATATCAATTATATTATCAACTAAATAATAATATGTAATTAACTTATTTTATTTTTAACGATATCTACTGACTATGTTTTGAAAATTAAGTTATTATAACTTATAAGTACCACCTATGTATATTCTATACTCAAATAAAAAATATTGTTAGTAAACGTTTTAAAAATGAAAAATGCTCTTATTGCTTTCTCTATTACCTACACACATTTCACATTTCCAACTAGTTCAGTTCCATCTCGCCTTCCATTTCAAACTTTCCCGTGTTCCGAGATCTGAACTCCTGCAATTATTGTCCTTTTACTCGTTATTATCTAATCCGAGTTATCATTAATGAATAATTAGTCATCAATTAGGTACATCCCTCATATTCAATTACGTTTTTCTTCTCTGCGTATTATTTCACTTACATAAAATGAACTAAAACATCACTTAATCCATTCATCTTACTAATTAGGTATTCCTATTTCATTATTCATTTTCGCACAAACCTGTTTCATTACCTTTTCCTTAATTATAAATTATAATCTCCTTCTCAATTCCCATTGTTCTATTATCGTCTCGTGGAAAATAATTATAGACAAAAGACAATGACGTATTAAGTTAGTTAATTTTCAGCCGAAAAATCAAACAGTTTGAACGGTTGAAAATCAAACCGGATGATCGGTTCGGTCCGAATAATATATGCACTCTCACGTCTCACATATTAAATCAGCAGTTTGTTTTTTTTCGGTTCGTTTCGGTTCCAGTGTATGCGTAGCTTTAAACAATAATAATATTAGGTATATTTAATGAATATAAATACTAAAATACCTTTTTAATAGAAGTTACAAATTACTTCATTTAGGATATTTTTTACTTGTGAAAATGTAATATAAGTAGGTAACTCCAAAGAAATTTAAAAATATAATATACGACTATACGAGTAAAACTCGTACATAAATTTCATATAAATATTTTAAACGATTGATATCGCGACTGCCAAATTATTATGTAACATTAAGTACCTATTTACCTATCTCTACGATGATGACAATAACTTACTTGGACATTTTTTGTTACGGTAATGAACACTTATAATATTATAAACGAACAAAATTAAAATATTATAATTTTAAATAGGTATAAATATTTATTATTATTATATTATCTTATAGATATAAAATTTTATTTTAAAATAATATCTATCATATATTCTATAATATCTTTATATTTATAGCTATGTGTTCTAAATAGTATTTTCACGAATTTAATAATATAAAAAAATTTCTATTTCACCAAATTTCCGGGGGATTATTCACGCATTACCCCACTGCCTGACGATAATGATATGTTTACAATAGGTAGTACCTATTAGATACGTATGATTTATGAAGAATTTTTGATATGAAATACCTAATAAACTGTTTCTATTTTTTTTCTCTATAGGCAGGTACAATTCAAAAATTATTGTGTATTTTGTTCAGAAATGCATAATAATTTTATAAGTTCACAATAATCGTATAACAACGGTAGGTCAACCATATTATTATAATAGAGTAGGTAGCTACAATATTATTTATGAAGAATTTTATATTTTATATTATGTAGGTACTTTACGCACGTAAAATAATAGATATAGGCCACTTATAACATTATTCTGACGTAACGTAGGTATTATGCAAGCTTGATCTTGTAACAGTGAACAAAATACATTTTCACTGAAGTATACAGAACTATAGGTACACAACAGAAGGTTCTTTTCTAAGGTTAGACTTACGACTTATCCGATATACAAAGTAGGTGTTAGTAATAATTGTCTGGGAAAGAGGCAAAATGTATTCAATGGACTATTCCTATGTTATATTTATATTTTTATACTTTGTATTATTTTATAATTATGTAGGTACTTTAAAAGAAATTATAATATTATATAATTTGATCACAGATTGAACAAGTCGAAATACGAAAATGTACTGTCTTTGTCTGCCAATCTGTCATCACAATAATCAAATATTGCCATATCTTAATACAATATCCTAGTCAATTATACTTAACATTATTTACTTTACAAAATTCTTAATAAGTAGGTACTCCTAGAGTTTAGATATTGCACACGTTTTTGTGAGAATACCAAAACCGTACGACATTAAATTACCATCGACTTTTTATACATTATAACGGACATATTATTATTATTATTATTATTATTATTATTATTATTATTATTATTATT
>JAIUCT010000022.1:2642906-2859946 GCA_021307375.1 Tetraneura akinire | reverse complement strand
TTATTATTATTATTATTATTATTATTATTATTATTATTATTATTATTGTTATTATTATTATTATTTCGAATTATGGTCACTAATAGATGACAGGGGGGAAGTACAACTTTTAATATGCAATACGTTCGTATGTTACATTTCATAACAGTCGAAATTAACATGATATACGTAAATATAAAAAGAAGAGCCGTGGAAGAGATACAGGTTAATGTTGAATTTATTAATAAATCATTACATTCAAGAAAACGATTTTGATTGGAGTTAAAAGATGAGTGATTAAATTTTTTACATTCTTTAGTCTCTATGTTTAATATAATAAATTAGAACTTAAAACACCTATAAAAAAATTGACACGTGAGACTTTTCTAATACTTTGGAAATACATTAAGCTATATATCAATCAGTATGCTTCAATAAAATTTAAAAAATAAAAACAAAAAAGAACAAAAAAAAAAAAAAACACGCATCATTGTAAAACCAATACATTTTTTAGCTTTGCTCAAAATCTAAAACTTCCAAAAAATAACTAAAATATGGCATTTTCACAAAATTGATTTCAATATTTTACAATAACTCTTAGGCAAAATTGAACTTAGACTTGAGAATTCCATCGGATGATCAATCTTAATTATTTAAATTAGTATCACCACTCACCAGTATCTAGTTTCTAGTATCTAGTGTTTTAGTTGAAATTTTAAAATAATTGTATTTATTTAATTTTTATTTATAAACATTTTGGTTCTTCAAATTTAAGTATAATACAAATAAAATTATCAAGAAGTATTTAATATTTAATTTTAACTACGGCATATTTAAATATGGTTATGATACAATTGATACATCAGATATATGGAACATAATATCATTTCATTGATCTAAGATAAGATTAATTACATTAAACTGTACATTATGTAGATACTAAATAAATAGATTACATTTCTGCTAAACTGTGTGAATGGCAACTAACATTAAATTAATTAAACACTGAATCAAAATTATATATATATATATAAATTAATCATCTTTTATTATTATAATAATTATTATTTATTATAAATATAAAATAATAGTTTTGGTAATACTAACCAATAAATTAATTAATTAACTTTGGACATACACAATTTTTAAAAAATAGTTTTTCTTTAATTTTAACAAGTATAATACATAATATTAAGAATATAAATTAAATAATTAATTAAGATCACGATTTCATTGACATACTGTTTGAGTGTTAATATATTAGATTATATTTATTACAAAATAATTTTTTTTTTCTTATGATATATAATAATAATATATTTCTCTTAATAATATTATTGTTATATTAATCAGTTGACGAGCTTGTTATTACTTCAGCCACCTGTTGCATATTTCCATTTTCCCATTTCTTTTTATGTTGATCATCACCAAATCCCTCATCATAATTACCTTTGGAAATAAATAATTGTTTGAAGTGCGGCAGACAATACAAACGATTTTTGTTCCACGTAAATGTGTCCATTCTAAATGCATAAAAAATATTTAATCATACAATATTCAATAATATTCTATGTTATAATATTTCATAACAAGAATAACTTATAAAATAAAATCAGTATTCAATAATAAAAACGATAAGGATTGTCCCAATTATACTAATATTAAATAATTGCATTCAAATTGTAATCAAAATTCAACATTATCCACCTATTATACACTTGTATCCGTTAAACACCCCAATATCCTTTCCCTTTAATTTTATTAATTAATTTTACTATCATAAATATAACTGGTATAAATAATTGTTTGATTGATTGTAATCAATTTATTTAAACTTCAAAATACTATAATTGAAAATAATAACAAAACATAACTCACCGTAAAACACACTGACATTGAGAGCACCTGAAACATGCTCTATGAAACGATCTTCCTTCAATTTCAATCTTTTCCAAGGGATAGACTTTTTTCTCACATGATTCGCACAGTATATTTGCGTGACTATCTGTTTGTTGCTATATACACAAACATATTATTACTAACAATATTTATTATTTTTAATATATACAAAATAATACAAAATATATAGAAATGAAACAATCAGAGAGAAACAAAAGAAACAAATGGTCAAAAAATAATAATATACAAATAATAAATTTACAAATAATAAAACAATCAATGGTAAAAGATGATTACAACTCTCTATTTTACATTTCTCAAACTATTTTGCCCATTCAACTTTTAAATAAATATTAAACTTTTAAACTAAGTTTAAATATATTTCACAAAAACAGCATTGAAAAAATTATGCTTTCTGATCATACAAATAAAAATATAATGTCCACCCCATGTTAACTAGTTAGTTAACAACATTACAATAAGGCAATAAATTATGTAATGTAAAAACACATGCCATTAATCATTATTGAATATTATTTGATCTTCGCAGCGCAAAAAACTTGATATTTCATTCCTTATGCTGTTACAACAAAGGATCAAAATAAAATAGTTGTGTACAAAATACTATTACAACAAAATATGTAATACAATTTTTATTAATAGATATAAATTTCAAATCACAAGGAATAGTATTATTACATTTAAAAAATAATTAAGATAAGTAATATATAATAAATGTTTCTATATAAATTTAAAATTAAAAAGAAACTCACAAATATAACAATATTATAATTTGTCCTTTTAAATGAAAAATTATAAATTCAAACATTCTACAACAATAATATTAGTGATTTATAAATAAATAATTATTTTTCCAACATTTAATTTTACATAAAAAAAAAAAAAAAAAAATTAGGAAAATGTTCCTGTTTTATCTTAAATGTATAATATTAACACAAACTATAAAATTTAATTTATATAAAACTTAAAAAACAAATAGAAATAAATGTTGAATTTTATGTTTAAATATCAAATAAACTTTTTTGTGATTTTTATTGTAAATCTAACAATATAATTTATAAGTTGTATTGCTGTAAATTATTTTTCAATTAAAGACAATTTAAATGTTTGACATGATTATTAATAATCAGTGTACTTAGCTAATTTTTACTTTGGAATTGAAAATACAATACAAATTTTATATTTATGATTTTGATTTTCAAAACAAAAATATAAAATCAAAATCAAACAAACAATAAAATTATGTTAGATAATATATAGATATAGTTTTGAATAAGTATTTTTATGTACACTAACAATGTCCATGAGTTGTAGAGAACTTCAAATATTACTGTAACAAAGAAACAAAATAAAATGCAATAACTAATAAATAATATATTAATTAATATAAGTATGTAATATGTATTTTTAACAACAATGTAACCTATGTATTTTACACAAATTATTTTGCACATAACGAGTAAGTTATTAAATTATAAATGATTAGAAATAAGATATTGATAACTTGAAAATACTAAATTTATTATTAGTTTATCTGTTATCATAATATCAAGTTGAAAGTTTGAAGATACAGAATATAATTTATTTTATTTAGTACTTATTTAAGTAATTTTCATAAATATTGACGAAATATATAATCTAAAAATTATATCGTATATTATAGAACATAATCAAATATCAAATCTACAAATAATTTATTTGTTAATTATACATGTTTATATATTATTAATTAATATTTAATAAATTATATGTGTAATATGTTTATTCCAAAATAATAAATCATTACAAAATAAATAAATCTTCTATTTCACATATTTTAAATAACTTTTAATCAATGCAAACTAAAATACAGGTAATGAAAATTAGATTTTTAAATTAAAATATATTAAAAAAAATAGTTTTATAATAGTATATTATAATATTAGGGGCGGATTTTTATGCAAAAATTATTGTAGAATAGATACATATTTATGCATGCATAATTTCAATAATATGCAATTAATATGCATTAAAAATATACAATATTCATTATATATTCATACACAAAAATATTTGAAAAATACTATAGGTATAATAGGGTTAAAAATATACAATTTTTCTTATAGGGTTAATTTTTTTTAAAGCAGTTAAAATTATAATATACAATTATTATTTAAATATTATAGATATTAATTAAAAATAAATTAAAAATAAATTGATCATAAAAATGTATAATAGATATTATGTTAAGTAAATTTATAATTTATAATTTATAAAAAATAAATATATGTGATTTTCTATTACACGATAAGTTAATACCGCAACAAATACAAAATAATACATCTCCGTCTGTTCGAAAAATATCTGGATATTTATTTACATAAAAATGTGCTTTACTTGCCTTAGACATTTTTATTTTTTTTTAATTGATAATACTAAACACAAATATAAATTAAAACCACGAACTACGACAAGTATATCGAATATTATAGTCGCAAACTCGTAAACTAAAATAAAAGTATTTTCATATGTATATCTAGTATTTCAGAAACATATATTGTACAAATAAATTTGTAGACAAGAATAATGCTAAGAATATTAATAATATTGGAAAACACATAAGTACAGGTATTTAATAATATAATGTTACTGTCGACATAATATGAATATGTCTTGACGTGGAAACAGCGACAACAAGCAAAAAATAGTATAAAAGTCCAATACTTCAATAACTATATAAAAATTAAAACTTTGAACAAATTTAAAATTATTTTATTTAAGCATATATATATGCAACGCAAATATCTAAAAATATGCAATTCATATTTATTTTTACTCGAATATGGAAAAACGTATAAAACAAATTTTGCCTATAAATACTACACATTACGAAACATCGACAAATTTAATTAATATTGTTGTAAGTCAAATATAAAAGAATATGTATTTGCATAAAAATCCGGGCCCTAATAATAATTAATAAAATATATATTTTATTTTATAACATATATTAATTATTATAATAAGTTTTAAGTTATTTATATTATTTTTATTTATAAAAATAATATAAATTAATATTTCTAATAATATACATGTGTATTTTTAAATCATCAACAACCAAGCAACTTAAAATATTTTGTTACACACATGGTGTTAATAAGCTGAAAATTATGTTAAAATAATTAAATTAAAATAAATTAGAATAAAATACAAATTTGTTAAACAAACTCACCTTGGTTACAATATGAATCTATATTATATTTGCACATGTTCTATAAATGTGTTGTTGTTAATGAAAATAAAATATATAGTTTTGCGAATACTTCATTATTAATTATTCAAATCACAACAAATGATAAATAAAAAAATATATACGTAATATGTTATTAAACACAATTTCACACAATAAACGCTGCATTGATTAGTCTTTTAATAAAAAAATAACTAAATTTAAAATATGTTAAGTATAAAAATTTACAACATTTCATGTTCTGTCATAATCACCATTGTAATATTAAATAATAATATAATATGTACATGTAATTTTAAATGTGAATATAATATATATATATACATTTAACTTTAAATTTGTACCCACAAGTTTATATTTCAAGAAAAAATCAAACAAAAATAACCCTATATGTTTATCATAAAATATATTGCACACATGACTTAAATTAAAAATATTGCATTATAAAAACAATTTCTAATATACTATTGTTATTTATTAATATTTTATATTAAATTACCATAAATTTCTTGTTAGAATATTATTATATAAAAACAAATTAATTTATTGATTTAAAATTAAATTGTACCAAAATGCAAAATAATTTTATATTTTAAAATGAATCTTTAAAATAATATAATACTATTAGAATTTCATAATGATTTTTCTAACATGTTTCGTATTATAATTAATATGCAGATATAAAAAAATATGAACGTTAATTTATTATTTGAATAAAAATGTAATAAAAAATACATAAGTAGTAGCTAGGCTTAAAACAATATACATATTATGATAAAAAATTAATTAGTGTGCGCTATGTAATATGTATTAAATCAATATACATATTTAAGTAATAAGATAATATTTATTTAGAATTTAAAACATTAGAGCTACTTAAATGCCAAATAATATTGTTTTGGGATATCATGATTATAATAAATTTCAAATCAAGAAATAAATAAGGTAATAATTAAAGTTGATACTATAATTATACATTAATTGTTTTAAATATTTTATAGGACTTTCACCAATAATAAATATCCTAAGGACCCTGTGATTATTTGTCAAAATAATTTCCTGACAGATAAAAATTAAACATAAAAATATAAATTGCTGGAAATCACAGTGTACATAAATATTATGGGTAATCAAACTAGTAAAAGATAACAAATGTTTAAACAAAAAGTTAGTGAGCAATAATCTCTTTTCATTTTTCTTTTGGGTTAATGAATTATAAAAAAAATTGAACCAATCAACAAACGATTACCACATAATCTGGATTTCTAATTTCCAAAATATTTTATATCATTTACCTAATAAAATGTATTATTAAAGAATAATAATTTTGTATCTTATGTCGCCATGTCAGACGTTAGTAAAAAAAGTCCCAATAAATGTCTTTTTTTCGTCCGACCGTCGACATATTAGTGTTGGCCTACAAAAACAAAAAAACAAGAAGAAAAAACAGACAGGCCAAACGGAAGAAGGAGATTAATTAAAAGCGTTTAACTATTAATATTACTTTCTAAAATATTTACCACAAATCTGTTAACTTTTGGTTTTGGTTTATCAGCTTGATGATCACTTTTAAAAGATTCGAAACGAGCACGTAAAGATTTAGTAGACTCAATACTCTCTTGTTCTGAGTCAAGCATAGTAATAGCATTATTCATAGAATGCTTATCAGGTTCCCAATGTTCAAATTTTTCTTTTAATGATCTTGCCATTACTGCATTTTGGGCCTAAAAATTAAAAATATTTAAAAATTGCACCAATTTGAATTATCATTTAAACAATCAATGAACATTATAAAATAACATAAATTCAAATTAAATTTTAAAACATCTACATGTTAAATCTTACATTTTTCAAATATTCATCTTCAATTTTCAGTGATGATTTTACGACATTATCATTAATTTCACTACTTGAAGATTCTTCTTCTTCACTATCATCTTCACCACTGATATCATCTGATTCAGACTCTGTTTCTGTTTCCTTTTGATCTGGTGGTGGAGTAAAGCATTTAAGTGGTTTAGGACCTTCAGGTATAGCTGGTCTAGCTACTTCCATCTGCCTAAATAATGATAACATCTTAGCAGTCGTATTGCTTTTAACTAGTTCTGCTGTTTCATCTACTGGATCTTCATTGCGTACTACATTAGGATCACGATATATATCACGTTCTGGAGATTCTCCCTAAAATAAAATAATTTAATTTTAAAAATTATAAATTTAATAATTAGTAAAAAATATCTACATAAGACTAAATTAATGACAAATTTAAATTCATTAATATACTTCAAATTGGTAGTAATATGCAATATAAACAATTGTATGATTAGATAAATAAATATTAATTAATAATAATATAAATAAATTATACTTTTTTACATTAAAATTGTTAGTATTACTACATATAATAAATGATCAGCTTTTTTATAATAGTTTTAACTAAAAATTATATAGTAAAACTTTTTTATTATTTTTTATTTCCCAATAAGCTTAAAAATAACTACTATATAAGTATAAGTTTTCTTAAACAACATAACTAAAAGCATTAACATCTTAACTATTAAATATATATATATATATATATATATATATATATATATATATATATTCAAATTAAATTATATATTGTATAATAATTATATACCCTCACAAATTCACACTATACAAGCTTTTCAATCAATTACCCTTCGCGTCACTTCTGCACAATGGTATATTTCCAACGCCACTCTTCACAAGGATTTAAAAATCAAAACACTTAATCAATTAGCTTCCAAACATTACAATAGATTCTATACAAAATTACTAACTCACTCAAACCCTCTAATTTTCTCACTCTCTCACAACTCTCTCCCTGGAAACCCAGTGCGCTGTCTCAAAAGAAAATGGTGGAGAGATCTGCTACCCAAATAACACAGAAAAAAAAAAAACTATCACATTAGATTCCATTACTGAATAGATTTCCCGCCTCATATCACACAAGCGATAAAAAAAAATGTACCATCTACTTTACCTATTGTGCAACTATTGTAAGTACAGATTGTAAATAAACTATATTGTATTAAAAAAAATATATAATAATAATTATATAAAATATAATGATAAATAATGATAATTAAGAATTAAAATTAAGTCATTTAGTGGAGAGCATAAAAATGTGAAACATTTAAAAAAAAATGTATTCTTTATAAGTTCAATTTAGAGGTTTTACTGCATTTTAATAATTTTAATGATTTATAATGCATATCTTAAAACAGTATTATATACAAACATATTAATTTTTAGAGTAATTGTCCACTAAGACATTATTAGTATTAATTAATATATTAGTATCGAAATGTATTAATATATAAATGAATATTAAAATAAAAAAGACAATATTATATAAAATGTAAATATATTTTTTTTCTACCTACCAAAAACAAATATTAATAAATTAACATTAGTAGTATTTAATACTTTTCTAAAAAAAAAAAAATGTAACAAATTATTTTTTAATAATACAAAAAATCAAAAAACATTAAAACAATTAATTATTATATTAATGTTCCAAAATAAATTAATGTAAGGAAACTATTGTTTTGAAAGATTTAATTGAAAATTATTAATTCACCACCCATACATATTATTCCAGCAATAATATCCATAAATAAATAGATTAAGACAAGAATGGTCCATAAAAATTTAATCCTAATTAGTTCTGAACTTGTTCTGACTTAATTGATACTGGTATAATATGCAAATAATTAATATGTTCAAAATGAAAAATGAATTAAGTGCAATGATGAAGGTGTGGAATAGTTTTAAAAGTAAATCATTAATATTTATTATTTATTATATAACCAATAAATAATAATAATAATGAATAAAATTATATATTATTTAAATATTAGGAATTGAAATTTGTAGCCTTCAAAAAATGCAATGACAACTTTAGTTTTTATATTTATACAATGCCACTTTTTTTATATATAAAAATAGATGTAAGATGTACTTACATCTCATTTTTCTAAAATATATAACTGGTATAATTATTCAAAACTATGAAAATAAGTTATAATAATAAATAATAAATAGTATAAGAAATGTACTTAATTTTCTGGAAAACCAATTTTATTGCCAGTTTTTGTAATACAGTTAATACAGTTAACTACTAAATTTTTAATTCTGATCTAATTTAGTTAATTTACTAGAACTAATATTATTAAATATAATAGTAAAAAATAACAATTGATAGTTTGGTTAGGAAAGGTTAGGATCATCAATTAGATAATTTCAGATAGGAAACCTTAATTTGGCCTTCTCGTGGGGGTGTAATTCTGAATTGTTTCTTAATGATCTCAGGAGGCTTGTATGTTTCAAAAAACTTAAATTTTGAAGAAACTTCGGCTGTTTTTACAGAAACATCTTCAACACGGTCACTGCATTTGACAACATCATCAGATACTTGACGATTGTAATTAGGTGTAATCTGTTATTGGTATTCATTATTAACATAAACATAGATAACATTAAAAATAATATGTAGTGAACTGGAAAGCCTAAAATTAAAATTAATTAAACATAATACAAAATTTAAATGTTGAATTAAAAATAATAACAATCTATGTGTGTGTATGTATGATAATGAATTATAATTATTTAGTTTTGATTTATATATTAAATCATAATATTTTATATATAACAAAAAAGTAAAATTTGTATGAAACTAATTTTAAAATTTTATTCTACATATTTCACTTTCTTATTATTAATTTAATAACACATTGAATTAAACTGAAAAAGATATAAATGAAAGATAAATTTTAATATTTACTATAATTTTGATATGTACAAATACCAATATTTTATATTATAATATTTCGTTATAATTTAATACAGCTCTAACATATATCATGACAATACTAGTTTGAAATTGTGTAGTTTTAATTATGTTTTATATGTTATATAACACATACCATATGACATATAATTTTGATATTTAATCAAAATCAAATACCCATTGAAACTTTTTAATAAATAAAGATAAATTATTGATAAAACATTTTTACACTATAACTTGATACCTGTTTGTTAGAAATGTATTCTTTTTTTGTGGTGTTCATGACTGGTGCAACATTTTTAGTTTTCACAGCATTGGCATCCAATTCCATGAATAAACTTCGAGACTTCTTGGATATTCCTAAGATAAATAAAGAACAATATTTATAAAAAAAACATAATAATAATAAAATAAATGCAAGTGTGTATTTTTCATTTTTTCACTTGCCTGCATCAAAAACACTAATTTCATCTTCATCACCATTTTCTGTCAATACATTAGTATTTTTTTCATCAACTTCTTCATTTTCATTGTTCACAATTTCTCCTTTTTCAAATTTATCTTTTATAACTTTGGCTTTATCAGATTTGTTAATATTTATATCTCGTTTAACACCAGTACGCTCACTTTCAGCTACAGCTTGCTCATACATTTGCTTCATTTTTCCTTGTTTTCCCTAAAAATATTTAAATAAAAAATTATATATTTATTAAACATATATATATTATATTTATTAACATTATTAGTATCATTTTATGTAAATTAAACAAAATATATTATACAAGAAAGGATATAATATAGAGTTAGACTATTTAAAATACATTAATATCATTAATAGATATTTTTATAATAATGTGTCTTTTTTTTATGTCTGTCAACACTTTGTCGACCCGAAATAATGCTCCCATTTGCATGAATTACCATATGTATCTGATAAAAAGTGGATGTAGTTGGTACTTTATTTAGGTCATTTTTCGAATTTCACAAAATTGACCATATGCGATAAAAAAATGACAAAAATAGCATTTTTCACGAAAACTGAAATTTCGACGAATTCGATTTCAATATTTCATGATAACTCAGGCAATTATGAAATTAGAGACTATAAAATTTTTTTGTGTTGTTGACATAGTTACTATATATATGGGATAAAATATTAGAACCGTTAAGTTAATTTTTCTACAAAATATAGGACTGAATATTTCCTAAAATTCTCATTTTTATGTATATAATATTTGATAAAATTGGCAATTTTGGACAGTAAGAAAATTTTACTGAAGTATATGTACATATTACTTAACATGATATAAAAGTATTAGAGAAATCTCAAGACTCAGTTTTTTTTTTATAGGTTTTTAAACTTGAAATTTCGGTAAAATCAATATTACAATTTTAAAGTATATAATATATATATATATATAGATTTTTCTTATTATATTTCAATATTTTACAATAATGAAATTGACAAATTTTTTTTAAAAATTTAGAAAATTTTATTGAAGCTTAAATACATTTTACTTAACTCAGGTCCAATTAATTGTGAATTATTACATTTACGATTTTTTTTTATAGCTGTTTAAAGTATAAAAAAGAAAGGAAAGGCATACTGATGTAGAAGGGATACAGGTATAAAGAGAATAGTGTTAAATTCTGATTACAATTTGAATGCAATGATAAATCATTACATTCGAAAAACGATTATTAGCGAAGTACTGTCAGATTTGGGTATTTAGGGGTTTTATGATAAATTATTTATATTGACATAGGAGACTCATAAATGTAAAAATTTTAATCAGTACCTATGTGTATATTATCTGATGAACTTTGCTCAGAATCGTTTTCACGAATGTAATGATTTATCAATGCATTTAAATTGTAATCAAAATTTAGCACTATTTTCTTTACACCCGTATCCCTTCCACACCAGTATCCCTCCCTTTGTTTTTACAATAAGGTTTAATAAAAAAGAAAAAAGATGAGCTGATACTCCTGCCGCTTAGGGTCAATTTTGAGAAATTTGAAAAATGACCTGAATAAAGTACCAACTAGATCCACTTTGCTACCGGAAACATACCTATTCATGATAATCGGAGCATTATTTCGGGTAGTAAAAATATCTTCAGAATAAAAAAAAAAAAATCACACATCATTGTAAAACCAATACATTCTTCACTTCACTCAGAATCAAAAAAATAGTGAAAATATTATTGAAGTTCAAATACATATTACTTAACTTAGTTCTAAATTATTGTGAATATTACATTTACGATTTCTTTATACCTCCTTAAAGTATAAAAAGAAAAGGTATACAGGTTTTTATTAAAATTTGAATGTAATGAATAAATCATCACATTCGAAAAAACGATTCTGAGCAAAGTTCAGTCAGATATTATATGTATTGAATAAAAATTTTACATTTATATTAATAATATAAAATTTATAGATATTTAATATTTTTGTTTTTTTATGATAAATTATTTATATTGAACGTAGAGACTGATAAAAAATGTAAAAATTTTAATCGATATATATATTATCTGATAAACTTCGATGAAAATAGTTTTTCGAATGTGATGATTTATCATTGCATTAAAATTTTAAATGAAATTCAACACTATCCTCTTTAAACCTGTATCCCTTCCATAGAAATGAAATAAAAAGTAATAAAAATAATATTCTATATATGATATTAAGTTTTGATAAAAATAAATAATTTAATAAAAAACAAAGAAATATTTTGGAATTAAAACAACATTTTTAAAGTATACTTAGATATAATTTAACAAACAAACAATTTTTATTATGAAAAAAGGCAGAGAAATATAACAGAATTAAATATCTGTATTATTATTTATATTATATAAAAAATAACAAGTAATAAAATGCATACACAATACACAATTAATATTACGTAAATAAATGAATTAATAATAAGTAAACATTTATTAATATTAATGAATAATATAGACTAACCGCAAATAATTTAGATCTTATGTTTTGTATTTCTTGTTTATGTTCTTCCTTCATTTCTTCTCTGCGCATTTCCCAATTACGTTTAACTGATTCCATTTTATCAAAACTCATAGGTTTTTCTTTAGAAATACTATTTTTCAATATGTCATTTCCTCTAATTTCATCTTCGCTTTCACTACTTGATGAGGGTTCAAAGAATGCACCATTCATTGTTTCATTAGCAACACCTACATCCATCCCTTTAGATTGAAATCTATCAATTGGACAAAATTATCATTGACATTAAAAATATTATATTAAGATGATTATTTATTATATTATAAATAAATAAAAAATAAATATTTTATGTACATACTTGGCTAATTTACTTAATATACTTGGTGAACGTTTAACACTAACAGGAGATTTTTCAATATTGGCATTTCCATTTGTGGTGACATTTTCGAATGCTTGGTAACGTGATTTTACATTTAAAGAACTCAATTCTTCTAATCCCAAATCTGGTTTATCACTTGCTAAAATTATAAAAAATAAAATATCAAATTCAAATTTTCTTAAATATTAATAATAATAATAGTCTTAATGATGAAATATATTTTTACAAAATAAAAGTATTATTTAAATATTATAATATAAACAGGAAATAAAGCTATTGACAACAATAATATTTATGTGCTAGGATTAAAGTGTTGTGGTTAGTAAGAAATTTCAGTTTATAATTATAAACACTTTATTAACAATTTTGTATGCTTTTGCGTTAAGGTTTAATGTTGTCTTAATATTAAATGAATTTAAAATCAAAAACCAAACAGAAACAAAGTGAGAAACCATAAAGACAAAACACACATGATGGTTCTATAATATTGTCCAATGATATACCTCTAACCACATCTGGTGGCAATTCCAAAGGCTGATTTTCACGTATTATCATTTCTGGTTTCTTGCGTCTAACTATATATCGGTAATATATCAATTGTTTTATAAAATAAAATTATAATACATATATTTTTAATTATTTTTAATTTTAATCTCCATAGGAATAACATTTTATTTATGTTTTCAAAATATTATAATTTTAACTTAAAATTATCATGTTATAACTATAGTTTATTTATTATATTATAAATACTTAAATATATTAATAATAAATAAAATAACTACTTACTCGGTTCCTCGTCCTCTATGACAACTTTAGGCTTAAACAACTCTTTGAAATGTGGTTTACAATACAACAAACCTTCGTGGCTACTATAAATATCAAGTCTAAAATCAAGTAATTAAAAATCTTTAATTTTTAGTTAATTACCAAAATACAATTTAAATATCTTAACTCACGTCAATTGTTTATTACATGTTGTACACCGGAAACAATTCTTATGCCAAACCTGACGTTCCGCTTTTATCTGTTCCATTGCATATACCATCTTCTCACACGATTTGCACATGGAATTTACTTCTGAACGCGGAACACCATTCTGCAAATTAGTATAGTTAGTAATTACTACATAACAGTAAATTGAATCTATATTTTTGAAAATATGTAATAAAATGTTTAATTTTGTACTTGTTTGGTATCACTTTTTTCAGATTCGGGAGATCTCTGTTGAAGGATTGCTTTCTTTTCAAGTTGATCAAATTTTCCAAAACTTGATTTCTAAAATACAAGTAACAATATGAAATAACAGGTAATGATAAATTCAACAATAAAATACTAATTACTATTTATTATGAAACCTCAGGAAAAAATGTATTTAAAAAAAGTGTAAACTAGTAACTCAGAGAAAAAAATTAAATACTCTAATAACTGTAAATTACGATTCTCCGAAATACCAAATATTATTATTAATTTTTTTTTTTTTAATTTTATGTGAATAAACTTCATGAAAACTTGCAGAAAAAAATATAATAATGGTAAAATAAAAAATGAGTTATTAATTGTAATTCATTTTAAATAGGTACCTATATACCTATAGCTTAAAATTAAATTATGAAAACAATTAATTTAAAATTATAAAAATAAAAACATCGTTAGCATACAAATATAATAAATTAATAACAGTAAATATAAAATATTTAATATCCTATATTATTTATATCAAAAAATAATTAAATAATTTTATTAACTTATTTCTGCACATTATAAATAATATATATATATTTAATAAAAGAAAATGTATGATTTTTTTATTAGCTCATTAAACATTTTACAAGATATTATAAAATAAATATAAATGGCACTCTTGATATGAAACAATTTATATAAATAACAGACAATTAAAAATTTGAAATTTAATGATAATTAAATATAAATTTAAAAGATTTATTTTTCAAAAATTTATACTTTGTAAAAAATAATATATTTAAAGATACTTTTTCTTATAAATATTATATAATCATATAAGATATAACCCATTTTAAAATAGGTACTTGTTTGTATTATAATTTAAAAATATAATATTTATTAAAATTAAATTAAGCCAGATAAATCACCTATTTTTTGATAAGGAAGAAATTATATGATGTATCAATCATTCATAAAAAAATGTTTTTTAATACTGCGTAAAAAAATAAAAGTGTCTAATAAATAATAATAATAATTATTGACAAACATATTAATATTAAATAATATAATACATGTATATTTGTTAGATTAATATAAATATTCAATATAAAGATTTTCTATACCAAAGAAATTTAATAAGATTATGAATATACGAAAGAAATATATTATACAATGTTAAGTAATAACAAGTTAAAAGTAAAATCACTAAGATAATTTTAATAAGTTAGTAAGTTACATTATGATAGTTACTTTTATTTGCTAATAACAGGTGTTAATATTTCTTAAAGTGCCTATTTGTTAAATTCAAATTGATTTATTTCAAGCAAATACTCATTATATTATTTTTATATTTTAAAATTAAAATGTAGGTAAGCACGTTTTCATAACAAAAATATTATTTTCAAAAAATAAAAAAAAATATGGAAATATTTGAATATTCTACACAAGAAAATAAATAATTTTTTTTCATTTAGTTAATTAAGAATAATACATTTACATATTCGTGTAGTTTTAAAAGTTAAAACTATTAATATTATTATATTATTTTTTTTTATATCTACATTTATTGCTATTAAAACAAATAATTTCTCACAAATTTTTAAATTAAATAAATTAAAACTTATCAATTTGTTGTTCAAACTTAAATAAGCATATACATTTTCATGCGAAATATGTATAATATATTATTGTACTTAATAATTAATCCTCGACCCATATTAGTTATTAGTATACCTACTTACTTGCATAACAGTGTTCTATTATTAGCGTTCCTCGAGCATAAGACCGTCTTATTAAGACGATAATAAACTATATACCAAACCACAATAATTATTTAGCCACAAGCATTAATGTAATAAATATAATATTATAAAAATAATCCATAACTTACCAAACAACCGTTTGTCATTCCGTTTTCGCAACCGGGTGGTTGTTGTTTGACGACCCCAGCAAAATTTCGTTTCTTTATACAAACAAATTTCAAATAAACACGACAAAGACAAAAACAAAAACATATAAATAAGCAAATTATTTGACTTGTTTTTAAGATTAATATTATGTAAGGAAATAACACAATACTCATAAATAAACGATAATATTCATACTCAATACTTACCAATTCATCGATGGAAATAGATGCAGGCACAGGCTCTTCCGGTATTACAGAAGATGACTTTCGATTAGTTTCATCGCAATACGATTTTTTCTACCAAAGCACACACACACAAAAATAAAATAAACAAAATTCTAGTCCGGAAAAAAGTAGAGCATAATTTATATTAGAATTTATATTTTGATAAAATTTTAAAATTGCTACTATGATTTTTAAGTATAAATACAGGATATAATTTATTTAATATTTTAATGTTTTAAAATAATAACTACCTAATTTATTTTTAGTATTTCTAATTGAACTTCGTTCAAAAATATTTTTTTGCATAATAATAATATACTCGTAACATTTTTTCTATCACAATTACCCTTTCCACGGTTGTATCTCATTTTATTTTATAATCGTATGAAATGTTATTTTAATTGGACAATTATTAATTCAGTATTAATTAAAAAGAATAAGAAAAACAGTTATTATATTTGTATAATATACCTTGTCGCCTATTAGTTATTACTTATTATGTTAAATAGCATTCTTCAAATAGACATGGGAAAAGAAAAATTAAAATATAAAAGAGAATAAGTACGTTTTAATATTGTGATCCAAAAATTTAGCATTATATACAAAGTAATTTTCTCAGCCAATGGAAAATACAATTAAATATTAAAATACAAACAATTTTACATAACAGTGTTGAGAGAATCAGCTAATCTACCTAACTAGCCTGCAAATCTAACATAACATTATTTTTAAATATTTTTTTAATTGTTCTTCGTTTAAAAATGATCAATTTTAAAATATAATAAAAATTATAGTTATTGTAAGGGACTAGATTATTGAATTTAGTCAAAGGTGCGGCCAATGTTTTATAATATATTTAATTTTCGAACTTCCGGTTGGAATATCAAATTATATAATATTTACAACATGATATGTTTTTTTCGTTAAAACTTCATGTTATTTTTAACATTTAAAAATATTTTAAATATGTATTATTATATTAATAACTCATTAAATTAAAAAAAATATATATATATATATATTATAACTTTGCTGACACATAATATAATGGATGTGTGGTACACGATAATAATTAGAAACAAGATGTTGTTTGTTAGACATGGTACCCAAGTTTTAACAATTCTACGTCTCTACGAATAATATATATTAATATATATATATAATTAATAAATAATATAACTTTTAAATAAGAAATAGCCAAACCATTTCCAAGTTATATTCTCACGCAGTTGTTTTAAATAATTAAACAAAAAAAAAATATATATATATATAACTCATTTAACGAAAACATCATTAAGCTAGAAAAATATAAATATTATTAACTGACTCATAAAATTATATTATTACCGTTAAATACACTTATTAATATAATTTATCTTATTTCTTACTATTTCAAACGTGTAATGACACAACACACAATACTATAATATAGGAATGCTCAATATAGAAATGTTGTTCAAAAGTAGAACGGACCTTATGAGGTAATGACACTAGATTGACGGATGTTATTGGATAAAATAAAGCCAAACTAATAAATGAAGGTGGAAAATCGAAATCAATTAGTGTATTCAATTGAATGAATAATGCAAAAGCATTATAAAGAAATCATAAAATATTTAATATTTACTACTATAAAGAGTATTAATACAATAATACTTATGTGAAAATAAGCAAGGATACCATTTTCAGAGTACAATATATTTTAATATATTTTATCTTAACAGTTTTATTGTATAATGGTTTTCTAACACTTATAACTTATAAATATAATACAATATGTCAAAATTGAAAACTTTAAAAAAAATTTTTTTAAGACGATATACAGCTACCTGTAATAACAAGAGTAGTCGCGTGTTGTAAAATTTACAACGTATCAATAATATACAGTGATAATCGTATATTAGTATACCAATTGTATTAAATATGTTAGTAATTAATTTTATTTAATAAAATACAATAAATTCATATACGCAATACGCCAATACATAAGTTTTGATTCAAAATTATAAAAGCTGGAAGGTTAATAAGATATTATTATTATTATAGGTACATCAACAAGAAATAAACTATAATATAATAACAATTAATTTTACATAACAACTATGAATTATAACGGTTATGATAATAAAGCGCATTATGTACTTAGAAATATTTACTACCTAAATATCTACGTCTCAGATACTAACTTTTTCAAAACTCATTTCACGACAGAATATTAGATACCTACAAAAGAAAATATATGAGAGATTCAAGGTCAAAATCTAATTAATTTTTGAACAATGTAAATGCTTGCACCCAAATGGACTATTGTAAAAGAAAAATTCCCATTGTCCTGTTACGTATACATATACCAATAATTGAGAAACAAATATCCATGGACTTGGAATCTCCACTCGAAAAATAATTGTACTCGTAAAATAAAATCTTTAATACACTAATTTTATTAAAATGTTTTTTTTTTAAAAAAAAAAAAAATACTTACAAGATCTCGAACACATACATTAGATAAATCGTCTTCCTCGATAGTATAATCATCAAACTGATCACAATTTATGTCATTTGTCAAATGGCCATTTAAATTCTACAAAAGCCACACAAAAAATACGCAAAACTTAACACTACTAAATCGACACAAAATATATTTTATATAAAGCACAATACTATTAATGGAAGCTACTTAGATGGCATACTAAATTAATAAATTATAAAGTAATCTAACTATAATATGCATGTATACTACATTATATCTAATGATTTAAAAAAATTATTTGATAAGGAAATTATGTTAAACTTAGGAAAAAACAAAATAATATTTGCATTACTTAATAAAGCTTATCAATTAAAAATACAAAAAAAAAAAAAATTCTAAACTAAAATGTTACCTTGTAAAATTTAGCAGACATTGTGTAGACAGTTGATCGATGGACAATTTTAAATATTTTTAGATAGTTTAATAAAATCATATTTTATAGTAGTTTAACACGGAAATATAATAGTAATAGATAATGATCAACAAATATTAATTTATAGAGAAAATGAGAACTAACTCATAAAATAAAATACAGTTTACAATTTCTATCAAAACTTACTACTGATATATTTTCTTTTTCGTCGGATTTTTTCGACTTTTTCGTTTTTTTCGTCTTGACAACTGTAGCTGTCGTTTCGCCGCCGCTAGACGATGACTTTTTTTTGACGGTTTTGCATTCCATCGTCTTCGCAGACACTACTTCAGTCTGCCAAAACACAATCAAAAATTAAACGAATATTATCTCTCGTATACCATATTAAAAAAAAATATAGAATACAAAAATGAATTGAAGGCGGTCATAAATTTTCTACTGTAAAGAGTACAGTATAATTTTTAGTCGATTGTTGCCCCAGGTATATAATAGTATATTGGACAATAGGGGAAGAACACCGTGACGATAACCCGACAGCAATGTATGAAGTTAAAAATGTACAACATGTCGTCTGTTTCTGGCCAATCCCCCACTTGAAATTTACGCACATGTGTCTACATAAGATATAATACTAGTTCTTAACTCTTTTCAAATATCGCGTGCTTTGTTGTTTCAACCATCGAACTACAAGAATTTTATATTTAATGGAATACCTATTTAGATCACTAAATAAACGTATAAAAGTTTCTACGCTATCTAACACAAAATAATTCTAATAAGAAAACATATGGAAGGGCCTAAAATAAAAAAAGGAACACTCTTAATGCAGTACGAAATTTTAAAATTGTGTAGTTGATTATTTTTTCATTTCTGCATTAAAAAAATATATGGTATTATTTGAAAACAATAATCCACTGAAATTTCAAAATTTAATGTACCTATAAATATTTATATAGATAAAGATTATTTTTCATTGGTAGTAGTAGTTATAAAATGTCACAATAATTATATAGTTATCAATTTTTTTTCTTTTTCGTTATATTAATTTATTATTTCAAAATAAATTAAGATGTAATAATACTGCACAAATCTAAAATCTTGAAAATGTTTATAAACACGAATAATTTCAGAAATTCAAATCCATTAATTTTTAATATAAAACAATTTATTTTTTTAATTTTCAAGATCTATAAATTTTACGAAATTTTCATATGATTTTATGAATAAACACTATAAGAATTATATATAATTTATATTTATATATAGTAACATATTTTATAAAAATAAAAATTATAGTATAATTGGGCTGGGGCCAACAAACAAAGATATGAGAAATGAAAACTTGGACATGGTAATTTCTAACAATATTTTGCAAATCCATATTTCCTATACCTAACTGTAAATAATTTTTCATGGTTTTCAATGTGCATCACTTTAATAAACTTGAATTGAAATTGAGAATTGGGAATAAAATAATTATCAGTCATGAGTAAAAACTAAAATATAATTTTTAAAAATTGAATACATTTTATATGTATGGAACCCGAAGCCATACATACATTTCATACCTAAGATTTGTATTATAAACTATACAGAATAAAATATTTAAACACGGTTAAATCTTAGTAATACATTCAATAAAACTATTTTAAAAATAACTTTTTTTTTATAAACTAAATAATTTTCAAAACTATATTATTAAAATGTGTCCACATATGCACAAAAGGCTTTGAATATATAATTGAACAATGTGTTATATTATGTGCTATACAATTTATTTCATTGATAGGAACTATGGTTGATTATACGTTACACATCAACGAATTATATACAGGTAGAATCAAGAAAAATCGTTTTATTTTTAAAATTAATATAATAAAAATGTTGTTAACATATCAATATATCAGTAGGTAGATTAAATTAGTTATAAAAAATTTTATGAAATACGTCTAACACTAAAAATATTAATTATCAAACAAACACTCACAAGAACATTGTTAGTAATTTCAGGTGTATTATTAATATCACAACACTCTTGGTTAGAGATAGCAGTACTGATATTCAAAGTCAATTTTCCATTATTTTCGGTAGTTTTGATTTTATTAACTTCAGATACATTAATATCATCAGCTGTGGTCCAAGTATCGAATACCAATTCCGTCACATTATCTAATTCATCAATTGGTAGTGGTCTAGTAAAAATACGAGGTTCCTCTAATTCCAAAAACTCAGGATCTTGATCCGCAAGCTCCCTGGTAATATCATCATTAATTCCGCTACTCATGTCATCAGATAATACAACCGTATTATTAATATCCGATTTGATTGGATCCAATTCCAAAATAATTTCAGAACAAAGACCCATATCATCAGTTTCTTTTACGTGTCGTTTTTCTGTTAATAACAATAGTTCACTGGTATCTTTTTCGATCTGGTAATCATTTGATTTTAAGAACTTATGATCTGAGTATTCAATATCATCAGGTTTCTCAATGTCGGCACTATGAATTGACTCAGCAGCCAACATTATGTCCATGCTATACTTAACACGGTCGACAGGAATTTTACATTCATCCAAACGTATAGACAATTCATTTTCAATAATATTTTGTAATGAATCATCTTTGTCGACTGAATCATCAATTTTGTTAGTATGCTCAATTTCAGTGTTATTGCAATTTTCTGATGCATTATCATATGTACTTACGTTATTGACACCCGCCATAAGCAACAATGACAATTTTGATGTTATTCTGAAAAAAAAAGTTAATTTTACAGAAATATTTAATTTGAATATTACCTACAATATAACTTTATAATATACTCGCATTATATTATTTGTATCTATATACTCAATGTACCTATAATTGTTTCAATAATACAGTAAATACTTCCTTTAGATATTGTTTCTAATTCTAACCATAATACAAATCATATATAATACACGACATACGTACCACTAAATACGGCCGTTGACATAAAAGTGACATATTCAAAATGATAGTAGGTATTGGATTGGATTATTTTAAGTACCTACCTACCAAAAAAATTGACCGAGAATAAGAGAGTAATAAACTTATAGGGGAAACTGGTTTCATCAACTATCGTTATATGCACAACATATACAACAATAATGCATTTAACTCATTAAAGTCAACACATATAGTTGTATTATGAATTGATAAACTAGCTATACGAGTACAATATGGTACCCAAGTAAAACAAAGACAAATATAATATAGTGCTTAATTTTTAAGAAAGTATCAATCGGACTTATAAAACAAAAATATTTATTTTTTGTTGTTAAAGTTGATTGAGAAAAAACGTATGATAAACTGTAGCATTGGCGCCACCCCTGAATTTAGAATAATACACATTTGATCATAAGATAATGATTAAAAAATATATATATAAATGTATTATTAATACTATACTGAATAGCAGTAAAAAATCATAGTATTTACAATTTATCTTTATAGTACGTAAATAAAATTCATAGACATAATGTTTTAGGGTTATAATGGGCAAAACAAACCACTTTATAAATAAATAAAGAATATAATATTATATTCCATATATTTTTATATTATACCTTAAAAAATAATAATTATTATTATTATTATTATTCACAATAGATTTTACTATAAATATAATTAATATTAAAGCTGTAACATTTGATAATAGCTTATTAATTAAGTGTATTAAGAATCATTATTCCCTTAATTCTGATTCAGAAAAATAAATTAAATCATTTAATTTAAATTTTATTTCGTACCTAGGTAATATCAAATGTACAGATACCTGGTATTTAATTAATGAATTATAACATTACAATATTGATGAAAAAATAATAATTATGTACCCTATTTTAATTTTATAAGAAGAGTTCTTATGGATATTTTATATACTATTAAATAAAAAATTCAAGTCCAGAAAAAATTTTACTTTATTATTTCAGTAAATACGTATTTCAACAACAACGTTGTCATCTTCAGTACTAAACGTAGACGTACCTATTTTAATTAAATAAAATAAACTATTCTTGTGAATAACTGACATTTACGTTATCTTGCTTTCTATTTAATATAATATATAATATGTGTTAATTATATTATTCAGGTAATTTATATTTTTTTTTGTATAATATTAAATATCAAAGTTTTCATGTTTCAAATTAAAATATTGTTTTTTATAATTTTATAAAATTATTTTCTATTCTTTTAATATAAGTCCTAAAATAAAAATATATTTTATGAAAGTTGAATTATATTTGTATGAAGATCAATTAATTTTAATCATCATTTATCATTAAGGAGTTCAGAAGATGTTTTAAAAGTTCGATGACCCCTGACAAAACCCAAAAGCATCACATGGTCCATTGCCAGGTTCCAAACAAGCAGAAATTTTATAATTAAAATAACATGAATGTAATAATAATTAAATAAGAAATTAAATGACAAAATATATTCTACAATTTTAATAACGAAGAAATATCTCAAATATAACGATGACACGACTTAAAAATTCCATAACATCAATAATATTATTAGTTTATTACTATTATTGAGGTCATCCTTAAATAATAAAATGATAAAAATATTAATATATGTAATGTAAAAGAATAAAGTTAATTTTATAAAATAAAATATACAAATCTTAACGCGAAAACGTGATCTGGTTTTTTGTTATTATTAATAAACTATTATTAGTACTACCACCTATACGTAAATGGACTGGTATAACAGTATAATATATTTTATAATGTAAATTGAAAATTTTACAAAATTGTATATTTATCATCTATTTATTATCTATATTGTAACTTAACATAATAATAGTTATTAAATCCAAAATTATAAGTTTTAACAACCATAACATAATATCTTATTTTTACTTTAAAATTATTAGTTAATAAACTTATCACTTCATTAATTATAATTCCCTGGCGCCATATAATACTATAATATTATGTCATTAAAATAAGATAAAATTCAAAATATAATTTTTTTAGTTCATAATCCATATAATTGCTTTAGACTATTGTACATAAACAAACTCTAGCCAAGATTATAGACACGGAACATTTTTCTTTGTATAATATTCTCAACCAGTGATATTTTCGTTTTGGCATCGACAACCACATTCTTGTACATTTGTCTGTATACACATTCAAATAAATTGCAAAGGAATTTGATCTCATATACACATACATTTTGTGCACACGCATAAAAAGAGATTAATTTACCTATAAATTATACTCTCTATTACAATAGTTTTTATTTCAATTAATTCTTTTATGTAATATTTATTACATAATATTATAAATGTTCGTTAGTTAACGAAAAAAAATTATTTTATATAAAAAAAAAAACCTAATAAGATCCGATTTTCTACTTTAAAAATATAAAAATAAAAAACGAGAATTGAAATAATTCCAAAATAGTTCAGGGAACGAAACCTATAAAATACACGCATTTAGGATAGCTCTTATTTGTGGTGTCGAATTTCCTGGTAAAGAACGTGATTTTTAAAATAAACATGCACAATATGATAGTTATATATTAATATTATAACGTACGAACATAATACCTATAAACGTTACAGTACATTATAATAATATATATCATACGTATTTCTTTATACATCAGTGTAACACTTCTGTTGAAAAGAATGTATAAAATGAAAACTATTTAAATTTTAAATAGTAACGTCATACTCGTATTACATATTTTCAACAGTACGTAAAAAAATTATAAGCATAGTATTTTTTATGGAAATTAAATAAATATATAAAAACATATTAGGTAGTTAATAATTTATAATAATATAAATATTACAACCCAAATTAACAATATATTTTGACAGAATTTTATTAACATAGGCATAAATTTACACAAAAAATATCGATAAAACCTAAATATAATCTAACATATTTAAATTAACTCATGATCAATAATTGTCAATCAATATTATTCGCATAAAGTATTTAGCCCAGTGGTTCCAAACTTTTTTGAAACTATTACCAATAAATCGGGTTTAATATTATTTTACCCCTCTAAAAAGTTCATTTTTGGCACAGTAGCAGAAAAAAAATTTGAAGGTAATAAAATTATCAGTGTCATTAGGCTATAATAGGTAGTCCCTACTCAGATCATTAACTTATATTATTACAATTATATTATTACTAGAACTCCGATTTTAATGTACTAAAAAAAAACCAAAAAATAACTGTAAAAAATGTTGTAAAAATTTTTTCTTATTAAAACATCCATTTGAAATACAGAATTTTTTAATTTTTAAAATAAAAACATTTATAATAAATACTCGACAACAACTAAAGGCGGCTGACAATCGGCATAGTCACGTGTATCAGCAAAACAATATTATCGTAAAATAAGGAAGTACAATTTCAGAAAGTATAATTTCTTCGATCATTACTATCATTTACCTTATAATCAATACAGTAATTAAATGTATAATCAAACCAAAGGGTATCAATATGGATGTAGCAAGGAGGGAAAATGCCCCCCTGTAAATCATCGAAAATTATGAAAAATTGTTTACTATTAATTATTATAGTGTGATCAGAATTTATTTATTTATTAGGTAGAATTTAAAAATATAATATAATACAAAAATCTTCAATTTGTTTATGAAAAATCGGTTTATTTACTTTAATTAATCAGTTTATCAACTATAGATAACAACATGGTTTCTATCCATTTATAATAAATAATGGATAAGACATTTCTATACCATTAAAATAAGTGCTCCGGACTGAAAGAGCAGATATATCGCTGTCTTACAAAAGTGCTTTATATCACAATTTTTACTATCTATGGTAAATGATTATGGTTATGTCTTATGTATAATGAATTCATCATTTTCTTTAAATCTTTGAAAAAAGTGGAAATCACATTTCACATCACATATTATAATATTATATCATAGATTAATTAATATTATGGAGGTAGATAAGAATAATGGAGAGCGAACTAGAAAACAGAAAACGGCCAGACGGAAAAAATGTTATCTCCACCACCGTACGGCAAGAAATTCACTCCGTACGCACATATTGTATAACTTATTTCATTTTAGATTTTGAGCGAAGCCATAAAATGTATTAGTTTTACAATAATGTGTGTCTGAAAACACTTTTACTACCTGAAATAATGCTCCGATTTTCACGAATACCGTATGTTTCTGGTTGGAAAGTGGATGTATAAAGTAGGTACTTTATTTAGGACATTTTTCGAATTTCTCCAAATTGACCCTATGCGAAAGAAAAAACGACCAAAAAATGATGAAAAATGGCATATTTCACAAAAATTGGAATTTCGACGAATTTGATTTTAATATTTAACGATAACGGCCGATTCACACTATATGGAACGTCACCGTCACGTTACAGACCAGCAACGGTACGTTAAAAAAGGTATTCATTCACATTACATGTGTCAACATCTAGGAACGTCACGGAAAATACAGATAGTTTTGATAATGTAACTCCTGCAATTTTTAACTTAAAGAATTGAAAAAAATACTTTTGTGTGTTCACATAAATACTGTATACTCGTATACCTATGTGATAAAATTTTAGAACCGTAACATTAAATTTTCTAAAAATATAAGACTTTGAATATTTCATAAAATTCTCGTTTTTATGTGTATAATGTTTAATAAAATTGGCAATTTTGGGTTTTAATATATGAACATTTTACTGAAATATATTCACATATTACTTAACATGATATCGAAATATTAGAATAATCCCAAGTCTCAAATTTTTTTTATAGGTGTTTAAGTTGAAATTCAGTAAAATCAATATTTAAAGTATTTATATGCATTCTTCTTATTATATTTTAATATTTAACAATAATGTTAAATAAAATTGACAAAAAATTTTTTAAATATTTTGAAAATTTTATTGAAGCTTAAATACATTTTACTTAACTCAGTTCCAATTAATTGTGAATTATTACATTTACGATTTCTTTTTTATAACTGTTTAAAGAATATAAAAGCAAGGGAAAGGATACTCCTGCTACAGGGATATATTATAGGTGTGCAAATCATAGTGTTTAATTTTAATTAGAATTTGAAAGCAATGATAAATCATTATACATTCGTAAAACGATTCTGAGAGAAGTACTGTCAGATTTTGGTATCTAGGTGACTCATTTAGGGGTTTTATGATAAATTATTTACATTGAACGTAGAGACTGATAAATGTAAAAATTTTAATTGGTACATATATTATCTGATGAACTTCAATCCTAATACCTAATTCATTTACAAGGAGAATGATAATGAGTACTATAAACAAATTAAAGAAGGAAAGGAAGGGATAAAGGTGTAAAGAGGATAGTATAGATATAGAATATTGATTAAAACTTGAATGCAATGATAAATCATTACATTCGTGAAAACTATTTTAAATGAAGTTCATTACTATCTGATAATATAATTATTGATTAAGATTTTTACATCTGTCTCTACGTGCGATATATATATATATATACCCATAAAACCCTTAAATTAATCATTTAAATAACGAAATATGACAGTACTTCGCTCAGAATCGTATTTCGAATGTAATGATTTATCATTATCAATGTGACTACACAGGACTGTTGTAATTTTCAAAAATTGTTAAGAAATAATAAGAACAATATTTAAATGTATTCTTAACTTTTTGATTACACTATAAATTTCGACTTTAAACACTTATAAAAAACAATTGAGACTTGCGACTTTTCTAATATTAAAGTATCATGTTAATAGTAATATTTGAAGATACTTCAGTAAAATTCTCACTTTAAAACCCAAAATTTCCAATTATATCAAATATTATATATACATACAAACGCGAATTTCAGGAAATATTCAAAGTTCTATATTTTTTAGAAAATTTAACGTAACGTAACGGTAGCAAAATCTTATCACATATATTCAGTACCTATGTGAATGCCTAAAAATATTATTTACAATTCTCTTAGTTCAAAATTGTCTGAGTTATCATAAAATATTAAACTCAATTTCAACATTTCAATTTTCCTTTAATTTTAGTTATTTTTGTCGTTTATTCTATCTCATAGGGTCAATTGTAATAATTCGAAAAATCTAAATATAATACTAAATTTAATATAATAAAACTACGTTCACTTTCTTATCGGAATCATATGCTATTCATGAAAATCGGAGTAATATTTCTGGTCAAAAAAATGAAAGTGTCTTTAGACATAAAATAAAAAAAGCAAGGGAATTTGTGTTAAATTTTGAATTTTTGATTAACATTTAAAGGTAATAAATCATTACATTCGTGAGAACGATTTTGAGTGAAGTTCATCAGATAATAGGTAATTAAAACTTTTACATTTATCAGTCTCTACGTTGAATATAAATAATTTATCATAAAACGCCTAACTCCTACAGGAGTACGGTAGATAGCATATTGGACGAGTTCCAATCCCTAAATGAGTCACCTAAACAACCATATCTAACAGAACTTCGCTCAAAATCATTTTTTTCAAATGGTATAATTTATCATTACATTCAAATTTTAATCAAAATTAAACACTATCCTCTTTACACCCGTATCCCATCCACAGCAATATCAACTTTTCTTTTTATACTTTAAACAGCTATAAAAAAAAAATCATAAAAAATGTAGTATTTACAATAATTTATAGAACTACTTTTCAAAAATTGTTGTCACGTTTATTTAACATTATTGTAAAATATTGAGAAATAAGAATCCATATAAATACTATAAATATCGGTTTGCTAAAATTTCAACTTATAACACCTATAAAAAAATTGAGATTTTTAAAAAAAAAATTATTTTAATATTTTGATAACTTGTTAAGCAATATGTGAATATACTTCAGTAAAATGTTCAGGCATTAAAACCCAAAATTGCCAATTTTTAATCATATTTTGTGCAAAATAATAATTTCAAAGTACCATACTTAAATTAAAAACATTAATTGTTTCAAAAAATTGTCATTTTAACAAATGCTAGTATATGGTGTATATAGTGTTTGTCATATCTATTTTATCATTGTAATATCTCCGAGAAATTTTTTTAAGTAATTAAGATTCTTGAATGCCATATTTTTTAAATTTCATTATAATAATATAATGAAATGAAATAATATATAATATTATATTATAATAATAAAATTATCTAAATTTAACTTTTTAAATTTCATCATTTTTCTAAAAAAATACAAATAATATCTTTTTAACTTTTAAGCATTGTAAAATTTGAAGATAACCAGTGTTCAAGTACATTAGTATAATAATTTTGATGGTCGACATCCTAATTTAATGAAGATAACGATTTTTAGGAACTTTTTCATTTCTTGAAGAAATATTTCTCGTGTAGTAATGTCATAATTTGTAATAAATAATTACCTGCTACTGCTTACATAAAATTACAAATAATAACGTTTATTTTAATGTATAAAATCAATTTCTTCAAAACTATAATTCCTAAGATTTTTTCTATATTTTCGTCCTTTTTTAATGGTATTACTTGCCTTTTAAGAATACTATTGGGAAATTCAAAAAATAACCTAAACAAATACTAACTAAATTACATGCAATTCTTTACCGAAAACATACTCTTCTATAGTAATTAGAACACTATTTCTATCCAAAAAAAAATATCTTTATACACAAAAAATTAATATGAACACACATCATTGAAAACTCACTAGGTATATTCCTTATTCTTAGTAAAATTATTAATACATTCTTATGTACTAATTCAGTAACCCAGTATTTCATAAAATAAATTGACTACGACCCTAAACATTTACGCTTAAGAAATACTCATATGAGTAATATAAACTGGTAATGATTCAGAACTGTTCAAAATTAGTTATACGAGTATACTTAGGTTCTATTGTTAATGTCTTATTAGAATATATAATATGTAATTTATCTACAGTATAAATATGGATATTTATAAAAAAAAATACCGTTGGCCACATAAACATTGCCCTTACAAAAAAGAACCTTGAATTTATTTATATTTATATTTTTTCATTTTATTTTATGGTTTAATTTAAGGCTAAAGAGCAAACCAAATACAAGTATAAATTGACAGCATATTACTGTATTATATATACTGTATAACATATAACTGTAACGTCAAAATGACATATTGAATGCATATAAGTTATAAGTACCTATATTATACTAATTACTAATAAATTTGTGTTCCTCAAAACTCATAAAAAATAGATTATATATTTTAAATTAATATACAAATTTGCAATCATGTTTCGCCAACTAATAATATAAACCTGTATTTATTTACTATACACATTATAATATTAGTTAAATAAAGTCTAATCGAGGTCAATGCTTAATAAAAAAAACAAACTTATGTACAATTATATATATATTATTATAAAAACCTCAAATATTATTAAAGAATCTAATCAAATTTATAAAATAAAAATTATAAATTTATAATTTATAATTATCGTCGAACATCAATAAATAGTAAAATATATTGTATATTATATAAAGGAAAAAGAGAAACAATGGATCATAACAATATATATTATTACAATCAAACCATAATATACCTGTAGTATAAATAATAAAATAGATTATTTGGTAATAATATAATATACAATACACATAAAAAAGTATAAACATCTTGTAACTTAATGTGAACAAATAAAAAAACTATTTAATGTAATAGTATATTTTATAACATACCAATTACCGAAATGTTTATATACCATTAAAATTTCCCATAGAATAATGTATATATAATAGCTACTATCACAAAATTACACAAATTTTGTATTATCCATTTAAATAAGTAAAAATAAAATATTTTCATAAGAACGCAAATCGAGTTTTACATTAAGAGAACTTGAATAATTTCACCGTATAGACATTATTTTTAGTCACATGAAATGACTTACTATTAAGGAGTTGTATTGGCATAAATAAAAACATTTGAATAAATACAGGCTAAATAAAAAAATCATATTTTATTAAAAGTGTGTAGTAATGTGTATACAATATAGAAAGCTTTTTTTGTAAATATTAGTAATTTTATAATTATAAAACACGAAATATAATAAAACTTTCAAATTCTAAAACAAAAATAATGTTTGTAAGTATTATAAAATAATAATTGCATTTTATATAGGTAAATTAAATTATTAAATTAAGTGTATAATATATAAACAAAAAAATATACCTATTGCATAACGATAACATTATTTATACATTTTTATTATCGTATACTGAAAAACAATTTTCTACTTATATGTGTGCAACATACGTATCATAACTATCTAGTGTAGTTCCAGAACGATGAACCCGTTTTACAATGGTGCGAGAATTATGAAATACTATACCTTCTTCACCCTTCTCTTTAAAAATGCCTACTACTCTTCTATATACAACGAACAATAATAAACATTATTCCAACAATAACAAAAATGTAATATACTACAAATTAGTTTGAGTGACTCAAAATAATTAATTGTTAAGTTCTCATAGAATACATAAAAAGATAAATAGATAATAATTGTGTACCTATATTATATATTGAAATTACAAACAGAAAAACGTATACACAATGATATAAAATGATATTATATATTATGTAATCCAGTTTAAAACTACTCCGTATCTTCAATCCACTGATATAAACACATTGAGCAGTTTATATTATATACGTATATAATAATTAAACTGTTATTTTTTGTAAAATACAAATTAAAAATAATTGAAGTTCATACTAACCAGCAAATTTCATATTATACTTAAATAAAGACTATTTAAAATTAACCATAATAATAAGTAACGGTGTCACAAACAAAAAAAATATATAATATAGATATACTTTAAACCAGTTTAAAAAACGTCAACTAAATTATTACCTAGCGTAATCATAATAATTCATAATAATATAATCCTATACAATTAGTAATAATATTCTATAATTAATTAATATAGTTTGTTTAATAAGTAGATAAATAATATTATAATAGATATAATTACCTATGTAATACGAGTATAAAAATCAAAATTATTTTTTATTATAATATCAATATTATATTATTGATGATACCATTGATTAAATATACAATCAATATTTAATGAATGATGATACCTACCCTAAAGTAGGTTAGGTTTACATATATTTTGAACATGAGTTTTTAATTTTTTATAAATAATTATTTACATTTAATATCAATTAATTTTTAATATTCATAAAATATTCTTAAGCATTGCAAATACCAATAAAATATTTAATAAATAGTAATATACACCAAAGGTATCCTCGGAAGGGGACAGTGGCCCCCTTACCCTTTTTCTAATTAAATTATTATAATCACTTATATATAGGAAATACCTCAAAATAAAATTAAAATTCCCCCCTTGAACAATTCTTACGGACGCCCTTGATATCCACACACAAGATACATTTAGTATAATGAGACGTATATTATACGTACATATATACAAATAATTAAGTACCTACCTATCTTTAGGTATGCATTTTAGATTTTATCAAATATAAATTAAGTATAAATCGAATGTTTATTTTTAGATTCTGAGAGAAGCAAAGAATGTATTGGATTTGTCTTTTTTATAGTGTTTTCTTTTTATGTCTGTAGCAGTGTTTATTTCAGGGGGTGACCGGGGAGGTATTCCCCCCCAGAATTTTTTTCTAAAAAAAATTCTCGTTTTTATATATATAATGCTTGATAAAATTGGCAATTTTGGAAATTAAGATCTGAAATATATACTTACATAATACTTATAATACCATATCAAAATATTAGAAAAATCCCAAGTCTCAATTTTATTTTTATAGCTGATTAAAGTTGATATTTTTAGTTTAATCAATGATAAACCATCGCATTCGAAAAAAGTATTTTGAGTGAAGTTCAGTCAGATATGGCCCATTTAGGTGACAAAGGATTTTATGAGAATTTATATTGAAATTAGAAAATTTGAAAATTTTATAGGGTGTTCATTTATGTACTATAACTATAGGTATACCTACCCTACTTATATGGTACCTATATGTGTGATAAAATTTTACGTTTTAAATATTTTATAAAAAATGTCAAAATTTTAATCAATAACTACATTATCTGACTAAACTTCGCTCAAAATTATTTTTTCGAATGCGATGGTTTATCATTGCATTCAAATTCTAATTAAAATTAAACACTATGATTTGCACACATCTATCCCTGCGGCAGGAGTACCTATCAGCTCTTTTTTCTTTCGGTTTGTTAAAGACTATTAAAAAAAATCATTATATTGGATATTTTATAATTCAATAATTTCTACCTACTAATATTTTTTAATAAAAGTGATAATATTGTACTTTTAACGCGGCTACCGCACAAAGGCGAATGAAATATGCGAGGAAATATGTATGCACCAGAGCCAATGCACTAGTGTATATAGTTATACCTAATTTTGTCATCGCACAAAAAATGTATATTAGGTTAAATTGCAGAAAAAATATAGTATTTAGCTTAATATATACATTTTTAATAATATTTTAATAACTAATATGATTAATAAACATTCAGTATTAATGACGGTCTAAGAAAATAAAAGAAACCTTAAAATTACTGTTCTACTCTACACGTAAAATAAAAATACAAATTTAAAAATAATTTATATTAAAAAATAAAATAAATACATTTAACAATTTTCTTCTTCAATAATGAAAATATATTAACTACTAAATAAGTTCAATATAAAAGATAATCAAAAGAATAGTTATATAGAGGACTAGAGGCGCTGGCCTTGAATATCAGAATTACAATTATTATACTCATAACGGTCAAACGTCATTTAAGCACGTTGGTTGTATTTTTACACAATAAGTACGAAGGCAATTCAATATTAGACATACAACTTTTTATTTTTATATAATAATATAATATTATAGATTATATTTTAAATAATAAGTTAAAAAATAATGAAAAAAAATTACTCTTTTCAAATATGTATATCTTTAAAAAAAAAAAAAATAGAAACATCAACGGATTCTAAAATTATACTAGCTATAAACTTAGCGCAATAGAATCAAAAATCAATAACTATCTATATAATTTGAATGTCATAAAATTAATTTTTATTATACAATATAACGTATGAATACGAATGTAACTAAAAATATAAGATTAAGTTTTTATAATAAAAAAAAATAAAAAATATTAATTTACCAGTTTTTTAATAAAACTAATAATTTATATCATATAAATGAATTATAATATTATATAACTAATTGATTTTATTACTAAAAAGTAACCTAATATCTATATACCCTTCTATATAAAATGTATAGTTGTATAAAATTAATATTTTTAAATAAAATAAATAAGTTATAATATTAATTTAGTATTAAATTAGTATTATTTAAATAGATTCTACCTCGGCTTCTACCTATGTTTATTATTTAAATTATTTTATATTATTTTCGAAATAAAACACAATATACTCGTATATTTTAAGTAAAATCTATTGGTTTATTTAATGGTTTTTCAAACAAATGACTAATGAGGGCAACAATTAATTTAAAAATCCATATCAAAAGACATTAATATAGTCATTCAATTTCAAGAAGCAAAATATTAAATAATAAATAATATAGGTATGTATTTAAATTAATATTTTCATAATTATAATATTGTATCTACATCTGGTATGTCTCATTTGTATTAATAAAATTTGATTAGTTGTATTGTATAATTATTACAATATTACGCCTAATACACTTAAGTTAAGTTAGGTTAAACTAATAATGAATTCATTAATAAATAACAATCAATTGTTTATGTGGTATTTTTATTTTCATGATGATCAGTTTTTATAACATAGTTTGTAAGAAAATCGTAAAACACTGTCAAAAAGAATAATAAAACAGCACTATACTTCTAACATTTTATGCATTCTATTATTTTACAAATTCAGCAGCATTATGTGTGCCAGTACCATAGTAACATTTTTAACCAGAAACTCACAAGTCACAATACTTCACAGACAAAACCTGCATAGCGAACCGGTTTTTCTTTCATCCACAACTGGGGTCAATGTTATATAGTCGAAGAAACACGAAGAGTAATTTTCTCTCAGCAAACAATAGCAAAATATAAAAATGAAAAATTTAAATTATTGTATGTTACCACATTTAACATAACATAGTAAAACATTCTCAATGCACATTCAATATTAACAACTTACAGGCATATTACAAATTAAAACGTATTTTGTATTCCCATGAAATTAATACTAGTAGTTTAATAGAATAGTATACTATAAATGGTAATACCTACTCTTGGTAATACGATTTGTATAATTATAATTGTAAATAATATTGATTCATATAAGAATTCATTTTAGTTTTAAAACTAAACAATAAATATTTAATTATAAATTTTACATCTTTATTTACATTACAATTTAAACACAAAATTTTTATAGGTACTACAAAAATAGTAAAAATTAATATATTTCAAATGTATGAAAAAATATATTATATACCTAATTAAGAAATGTATACATATTACAGAAACAGGCGATCTAACGATAACCAGACAATACAGAAATACGTTTAACATACTTCTTTAAAAAAAATTATATTATCATTTAAACAAATTAACACAATAAGCTGAACAACCTGCGTCCAAATTAATAGAACAAAGGTTTGTCAGACGTTTATAAGTTATTTAATTTGTAATTTGCCCAACATATTTATTGATGTATTCAATAATAACCCAAATAAAAATTATTGTAGGCATATTTATAAAGAAATAAAATATGCAATTTCACTAAGTATAAAATAAATAAAAATTGATTTATTCGTAAGTATGTACTTACAAGAAAACGTTTTAAGCCAAGTAATTATTTAAAAAAATTATTTTAAAAAATATTAAATTATAAACAAGGACTAACAACAAATTCAAAAATTAAAACAATTTTATAACCCAAAAAATTTAAATAATTTAAAACTGCTTTTTAATATGGAAAACAAATTTACAACTAGATACATTTAGTCTTACGTAATTATGCAAAATACATTTTAAAATAACAGTCAGCATTTTACCAGTCTTGATTTCAACAATCACATAGATAATTATTAATTACCAAATGATATAACACATTTAAAAATTATAATTCCCTTTTTTATATACGAGTATATATATTTTAATATTTACTTTTTCAATATATTTAATAAAAATCTAGTTTGATAATTCTAAAACTACGAAAAATATAATCAAAATATATTTTAAAATGTTAATCTTTACATATTAAACACTGAAATTCAAAAAATAATAATTAACGTTTTCAAATCAAAAATAAGAGCTGATATTGCTGTGGAAGGGATACAGGTCTAAAGAGGATAGTGTTGAATCAGGATTAAAATTTGAATGCAATGATAAATCATTACATTCGGAAATACGATTTTGAGCAAAATTCATCAGATAATATTAATGAAGTTTTCATACAGTCTCTACGTTCAATATAAATGCCCATAAAACCCCTAAATGAGTCACCTAAATAACCAAATCTGACAGTACTTCACTCAGAACCGTTTTTTGAATGTAATAATTTATCATCACATTCAAATTTCAATCAAAATTAACACTATACTCTTTACACCTGTATCCCATCCCTTCCACAGCAGTATTAGCTTTTCTTTTTATCCTTTAAACAGCTACTAGAAATATAAAAATAATAAATGTAATATTCACAATTATATGGAACTGAGTTAAGTAATGTGTATTCGAGTATGTATTTGAGCTTCGATAAATATTCAAAAAATTTTGTCATTTTTATTTATAATTATTATAAAATATTGAGAAATAATAAGAGGAATTCATAAATATTAAATATCAATTTTACTCAAATTTTAACCTTACCACCTATAAAAAAAATGATACTTGAGATTTTTCTAATATTTCGGAACTACGTTAACTATAATATATAAGTATGCTTCAATAGGATTTTCAAAATTTATGTCTTTTTTATTAATCATTACGAGTATATTTAAAGTATTAAGATTAAGAACTAATAATTAGGTATATTGATTATTAGATTTTCTATTAAGTACAAAATTTTTTTTTAACTTTATATAGGTAGCTTAAAAAAAATTTGACCATGAAATTTTTCTAATATTTTGTTATCATGTTAAGTAATATGTGAGTAAACTTCAGTAAAAATTTTTCAAACATATTATAGATAAAAACGAGAATTGTAGAAAATATTCAAAGTTCTATATTTTGTAGAAAAATTAGTGTAACGGTTCTAAAATTTTATCACACATATATATAGTACCTATGTGTACACCCAATGAAATTTTCAAGTCTCTAAATTCAAAATTTTTGAGTAATCGTGATATATTGAAAACGAATTTCAGTTTTCGTGAAAAGTGTTTTTTTTTTTTTTTTTGTCGTTATTTCTGTCAAATAGAGTCAATTTTGAAAAATTCGAAAACGACCTAAATAAAGTACCAACTACATCCACTTTCCAAGCGGGAAAATATGCTCTTCTTAAAAATCGCAGCATTATTAAAAGGTCTTCAGTCATAAAAACAAAAAACAAAAAAAAAGACACATCATTATTAAACCAATATATTTTTCGCTTCACTCAAAATCTAAAATTGAAAACCGCAATGTTAAAATTTTTTTCTGATTAAAAACATCGATAAGTAGGTATCCATTTCCAATGTAATTTCATTAATTAGTTCTATACAAAAAATAGATATGTATGTACTTATTCAAATAATAATAAATATAATGTAAACATGTTAAATACCTGTACTAAATTTAAATAGGTACAAAAAGTGTAACACATTATTTTAATTGTCAATTATTATATTTATATATATATATATACATACCTACATATTAACTTAAATTTTAATATTCAGATTCCTAATACAAAATATATTAAAATTTCAATATACCTAAATAGCTATTATAGTTTAAAAAATTTACTTTATAAAAACCAGAAAAAAATTACATTTATAGTAATGTGTCATAACAATAATTATATATAATTGTATACCTATTACCATTGATTATAAATACCTTATAATCAATTACCTCGACTATTACCTAATAATGATTTTATAACTTTTATGCTTGATTGGAGAACAATTAAAAATTTATACCTAATTAACCTTTAACAAAAAAAATAGGAAAAAATTTAAAAAAAATTATTTAAATAGTTAATAGTATTACACTATCATGCAGGGGCGATCTTGTGGTGTGTGTGTGTGGGGGGGGGGGGTGATACCCCCACCCAATATCGGCAACCGGCATTTTACTGAAATTCTCATTTTCTAAAAATTAAATGGTTGTAATATTTTTATATATTATATATATTTATATATTTGTAATTTAAATACTTCTTTATTTATTAAATTATTCCGTATATTATTCCGTAGTAACAATTATTGTCGCAAGGATTATCGAAGACATGAAAAATTTACCCAACAGTTAACATAGTACACCATATTATGATGATATGTATTTAATATTTAGTCAATAGTCATGATTTCATGAATCGTGATAATATACAATAATAATAATTAATAATGCGGGCGGGTTTGTGTTTCACACATCACAAAAATACGTACCTACCTAATACCATTGATTATAAATACTAATCATATAATAATCAATGTTAATACTATAAATTTAAATACTACTAGTCAGCAATAATCGAGCTATATATAAATAATTAATAATATTATCACGAAAAAAACTATTTTTAACACAAAATACGCTACACACCTATACACATACAATACATAAATGAAAACTATACAATTTTCAAGTCAAATGCTCATAAAATCCCTTGTCAGAACTTCGCTCAAAATTATTTTTTCGAATGCGATGGTTTATCATTGCATTAAAATTCTAATTAAAATTAAACACTATGTTTTGCACACCTGTATCCTTGAGGCAGGAGTATCAACTCTTCTTTTTATACTTTAAACAACGTAAAAAAAAAAAAAATCCTTAATATAATAATTCCCAATTAATTGGAATTGAGTTAAGTAAAATTGTATTTAAGCTTCAATAAAATTTACAAAATTTTTAAAAAAATATTGCCAATTTTATTTAACATTATTGTAAAATATTGTAATATAATAAGCAAAAAATCCATATAAATACCTACTGATTAATTACTTGATTTTACTCAAATTTTAATTTTAAACACATATGAAAAAGATGAGTCTTTAGATTTACCTAAAATTTTGAAAATACGATATATATATATCCCCGTATATATCAGTATGCTTCAATACAATTTTTCAAATTTCTTGGCTTTTCTATTAATTTTTATTATAAAATATTGAGAAAATTATTTCTATTAATAAGAATACTTGTAATGGATTCTAAAATTTTCGTTTGAACTAAAAATATAGAAAAATATCAACTTTAAACAGCTATGAAAAAAAATTGAGACTTGGGATTTTTCTAATATTTTGAAATCATATTTTAATATGTCAGTATACTTCAGTAAAATTTTCAGACCTTAAAACCCAAAACTGCCCATTTTATCAAACATTATATACATTTTACGAAATATTCAAAGTTCTATATTTTGTAAAAAAAATTAACGTACGGGTTCCAAAATTTAATCACATATATATAGTATCTATATGAACACGCAATTAAATTTTCAAGTCTCTAACTTCAAAATTGCCTCAGTGATCGTGGAATATTGAAATCAATTTTTCGAAATTTCAGTTTTCTTAAAAAATGGCGTTTTTTCGTCATTTCTTCTATTGCATAGGGTCAATTTTGAGAAATTCGAAAAATGATCTAATAAAGTACCAACTACATCCACTTTCCAACCGGAAACATATGCTATTCATGGATATCGGAACATTATTTCGGGTAGTAAAAGTGTCTTCAGACATAAAAACAAAAATACAAAAAAAAAGACACATCATTGTAAAACCAATACATTCTTACTATATATGTGGTAAATAATATTTAATAAATTATAAATACCATAAATAAATTATATACCATATACGTAAATTAATCAATATTTATTATTTACTATACCTTATATCTCTCACACATCAATACAAATACATTATGTAATATATATTAGGACTCCTATAATATAAAGATATTTAAATAGTATATTTAGGTACAATATATTTTTTACATTAATTTAATCTAAATTTTTTGTTTTTACATTTTTCTTGTCCTAAAATAAAAAGAAAATAGTCGAAAATCATATCCACTTATAGTATTAATGTATTTTAAATTTTTAATAAATATATATTAATAAAAAAATGTAGGTATTTTTTAAATTTCTCTTTGAACATCGGCAAAAATTCATTTCAAACCCTCCTAAAAAATAATTGTAAGATCGCCCGTGCTATCATGTCATAATTTATTTATTATTAATAAAAATTAATTAATTTTAAATAAATTAATTGTATTCACTTAACCAAGTTATATAGCTATAATATCTAAATAAAATTTAATAAATTACTGCTTTAATAATTTCTTATATCTGGATTATAAAATATATTTATAATATAGAAAATTGATAGGTATACCTACCTATTGTAAATATTCTGTTTATGTTCCCTTTATATTATACCCAATACCTCCTACTATATACTTCTTTTAGAAATTTCTTAAAAATTATTTATCGAGAGGTAATTTACAATCTTTTACAACAATATTTTATATCTAGCTATCTCAATTCATTTATGAGAACTTCATATAAAATCTATATACTTTTACGGTTAATTCTACTTAAAAATTTTAATATTTTGTCATATGTATAAATTAAATTTATATTTTATTAACCAACTAAACTAATTATTAAATATAATATAAAATACCTATACGTATAATATAACATAAGATTATTTATCTTTACATTAGAAATTTACTCGGAAATTTGTGATATAATTTATAAACTGAATCATAAAATTTAAGTCATAAAAATATATTCAATAATATTCAATAAATAGCAGTTATAATTTAACTTTGAAAGTATAAATGATACAATTTTAATTTTAATTTAAAAAAGGTAGGTATATTTTATGTATTCTTTATATAATTTGATTATGAATTATGATTGTTTATTACTTAATAAATGTATACAACTTATACCTGGCTTATATTCTAGTTTATACCTAATTCATTTCTTTTAATATACCTATTTACATTTTAATAAGATATAAAATGTAATTAATTTAGTTACCTATATAAAATACTCCTATTGGGTACTTAATATATAAATTGTATTTTAATAAAAATCAAACATTATGTTTTAATTATCATTAATTTTTTAGATAGTTCTACATTGGTATCTCATACTGTATCGTATATTTTTATTATTTTTATTTATTAGTTTTTTTATTATTTGGTATTACCTATACCACTTAATTTTATAATTAATCATGTAATTATACATTATTTAGGTATATAATTTCAAATTTAACTCGATATTATAATTAAACCTAAATATAAATAATAAAATTATTTTGACATGCCTAACCCTTTTGATTTAAAAATGTATACTAAAACAGTTATTAATCAAGTCTTTTAAAATATATAAATTTAAAAAATATTTTTTTTTACACATTTTACATAGGTAGATAACTATTATGTATCTACCTAATTATAACTATAGATAATACTAATACTTATATATATTTATTAAAAGTTTGGATTTATCATCAATTTTTATCACTTCTTTATAATGTCTCAAACGTGATATTATGAAGTCATAACTGTAATTAATTAAAATATAATATATTATGTACAATAATTGTATGAATATTGAACTTTTGTTAAAAATTCAAATAATAAGTGCTTTAGGTAATTTTCATATTATGTTTTCAATATCTCATTAAATAAATGTTTATCATATTATATTAATTGGAAAATAATAGCAATTAATATTTTATTATATCTCAATTTAAATTGCATATAGAATCACAACAATAAGATAATTAGTAATTTATTTATTTAAAATTATTATTATTTAAATATCAACTTTTTATTTTTAATATCATATAGGTATACCTACCCTACATTAATACTAATGACAACAAAATCAAAAAGGTGCTGCAACTGTTAAAATTAAGTAGATAATGAATAAAATAAAATAAATACAAATGTAATTCATTCCTGAACATCCTACTAGAATACCACAAATACATAATTGAAAAATATTTTAACATTCAGCAATTTTATATAAATATATTAAAATAAATAAAATATGTTATAACTCATAATTATTAATATAGAAGTGAAAAAATGTCATTATTGCTCAAGAAACAAATTCATTGAATTATATTATTTTAAATTTATACAGAATTTAAAAAAAATATATATATATGTATTAATCCAAATAATTTAACTACCTATTATTAAAATAATTTCTACTATAATAAACTAAATTTATAATATATAGTCACATAGGTATTATAAATATATTTAATAGAATAATTTAAAACCCATTAGTACTACATAAGTACTACCTAGTAAATAAAATAATGAAGTATAAAATATCGTATTACTAAAAAATTGTACATAATTTTTGATCCAAGTAAAAATCTACCTACTAGATTGTTGGAAAGAATAAACTATAGTATGTGGTATGTAGAATATTGAAAAGACCATACGTTTGAAAACGTTGACCGAAGTGGGTTCACGTTGAAATATGAAACTGATTTATTTTTAAAACGTAAGGAATTTATATTGCATTACGTCATTTGTTAAAATTAACCAGAACATAAGGATAACCAAATAAAATCTTATTTCAACAGCTACCGTAATACATACTTAATATATATAATATTACAAAATTTTAATCGTAAGTAGAATAATTAAATTCAACAATTGTTTTTAAACTTACATTAACAATTATATACTTTTTTGAAATTTGAAATCGGATTCCCAAGTACCGACACTTCACTCGGACACAGCACTAATATATTATAATACAACTTTTTACCAAAAACCAAATAGACAACATTTATTTAAAAATTGCTTCGATAAAAAATAAATACATACAAAAATTATTACAAAGGATAAAATTCACTAAACTGCAACAGAAATCATATAAAGCGATACATGACAAGAGTACCGAAAAGCAATAACAAGACTGACTAGCGAATAGCGACTAGCCAAATAACTAACCAGTAACCGGCAGTGGACAACTAAATGGAATTAACATTTTAACAGTGCAACAGACGGCCAATAAAAGTGATAGCAAAATAAAATGTTCCCACAAGTCACAGGATAGGATCGTTACGCACAGTGTGACCAACGAATACAAAAAAAATATTAAAACTATCGTTTATGATCGACACATTATCTTCTACTTCTATACCGTGATATCAAACTATCAATAATTCAATATATCAACGTCGGCAAAGGCAATTATTATTATAGTGATTTTTCTTTTCAGTTTTTTGTAGGTAGTCATTAATTCATTACTCAGTACAGTAGTCAATTCACTTATTCAATACTTAGTTATATTCAGTACTCACTACTTACTAGTCATGTCTGTTACTATTAGTCATTATTCGCACAGTCGCACTTCATGGTATTAACTACCTAGTAACATAGATTAAATCTATGCTAGTAACTACCAACTAAAGGCCAGTAGTTCAGTACATGGCATCTGTTCCACCAGTCGTAAACTGAAAACACTATAGTAATTTATTATTAGTACCTACTACCTATAAACTATAATTATTATCAGTATAAAATATGGATTCAAAATTCATTATGAAAAAAATAAATTTTGTATTCGATTAAATTTACTCCTTTCTATAACACATAATTAACATAAAATTATACAAAAAATAAAACATCCGATTTCAAAGTTATTACTAATTATTACCAATAAATAAAATATACAAATAAATCAATAAACCCAAACGTTTTAATAGTAAACGTAAAAAATACAAACTATGCAGCTTTACCTATATAGGTAGGTTATATGCTATGTAATCCACTAATACTATAAGATCCTTATAAGATGGCAAAATATAAACTTTAAATAGAACCAACCCATACACGCCTTAGAGCTTAGAACTTAAAACATCTATAAAAAAAAAATTGAGACTAGAGATTTTTCTAATATTTTTATATGATTTATCAATATATTTGATTTATAATATATCAATTTTATCGAACAACGGAAAAACGAGAATTTTACGAAATATTCAAAGTCCTATAGTTTATAGAAAAATTAACGTAACGAATCCAAAATTTTATCACATATAATATAGTAGCTATGTGAACACTCAAAAAAAATTTTCAAGTCTCTATCTTCAAAGTGCCTGAGTTATCGTAAAATATTGAAATTGAATTCGTCGAAATTTTAGTTTTCGTGAAAAATTCTGTTTTTCTCGCCATCTTTTCGTCGTTTCTTCTATTGCATAGGATTAATTTTAAGAAATTCGAAAAATGACCTAAAATACCAACTACATTCCCATCCGGAAACATATGCTATTCGTGAAAATCCGAGCATTATTTCGTCTTCAATCATAAAACCAAAAAAACGCACTTCATTGTAAAACTAATACCTACATTTTTCGCTTCGCTTAAAATCTAAAATTATACATAAATAAAAACATAATCTAGTACAAAAGTATTTAAATTAATATATCAGCAAAAAAATGTTATTAAAATAGTACGTTTCTTTAAATATTACAATATTGGCCTAATATACTTCTGTAGTTTCTTAACAAGTGAGTAGGTACCTATGGTGCCCATAAGTGTGGAAAGAGGGAGACATGTCGCCCACTAAAAAATTTTGATAAATTGTTTACTGTAATAGAATCTATTTATATATTTAGGTGGAACATAAAAATATAATTTAATATTTGAAAAGCTATAATAATTTGTTTATGAAAAATCAGTTTATTTACTTTGGCAAATCAGGTTACCAACAATAAACAAAGCTGTTTCTCGTTTCTACTCGTATTCTATGGATAACTTATAACTATCAATTTTTTAATTCTTAAAATATTGTGTATTGCCACAGCACAAATATGATATTGTATGTGTGTGTGTGTGTGTGTGGTGTGTGTGTGTGTATGTACGTCGTATGTCGTATGTGTACAGTGTATGACGTATGTACATAAATAAATACCTAATATACAGTTAAATATATTTATTAAAATATGCAAAAAAATTTGTACTAGTTATTGTACAATTATAGAACATTTATTTTGATTTTTAAATTTAAATATTATATTTTTATAATACATACGTAATATCATAATATATATATATATATATATATATATATATATACAGGATATTGTAACCTTCATTGCAGATTATTATATCGCGTTATAGCTCAATGATACGTTGGTTGATATTCTCGTAATATTATATTAAATATTTGAATGTATAATAATATAATATTGGATTATAATTATTAATTATTATTATAGCATATTACCATATATAATGGTTATATGAGTATTATGCATCATTAACAATATATGACTCAAAGAAACAGAATTTATGTATTTTTTTTTTTATAATTTATAAACATAAAATATTTCCTTTAACAGACTTTTAAAAATGAAAATACTAATTACATATACTTAATATATATATTATAAAAAAAACAATAAAGTATTATTCCAACATTTTTAAAACAAAAATTAATTATATTTATTTTTATTTCCTATTTTCCTATCAAATTACATCGTGTACCTAGAATATGCACGAAAATAAATTAATTTGCATATCTATAAATCTATTAGGCGTAATAGTGTTTATACTTATATAAGTGTATACCTAATTATTACTAATTTACAATATTATAATATAAGTACGTAAAAATACCTTAACTCTTTAAAGGATTTACAATTAATTATTTGTATTTATTATTATTTTATTTACTAACTTAATTAAACCTTCCTAATTTAATATATAATACATATAATTACTTTGCTTTGTATAAAAATCAAGTGCACTTATAAAAAAAAAATTTTAATAATATTTTATATCCGTAGAAAAATTAATCTAATAATAGACTACTACTAATAGTGTTGTACAGTTGTGTCTATTTATAGACCGAATATAAAAACAATTTTTTTAAACCCACATAATATGGTAAATTTTAAATTGGAAAGATGCTTGGTATTAGTTAACACTTAAGATGGTGGGGATATACATTTTTTTATTGCTAACGAATTAAAAAATGATATAATGGCCAAAAATTATTCCCCCCCCCCCACTAACAAAATATGACTGTCTATGTTCTTTGATTTGATATTATTATTCTTTTACTTTATTAATGGTTATTGAAAATTTTCCGTTTAATTTCATTTTACAATTTAAAATCAAGGCTTTGCACCCGAATTATTTATTCGGGTTATGGGTTTCAGGAGTTGATGGTATTCGGGTTTTTAAACACCACATTGAAAATTTTTACAAGATATTAGGGTACTCATAACCGTTATTATTCGGGTTAATAATGGTTAATTCGGGTGTTAAGTAAATACATAAATAATAATAAATAAAATACATCAATAATAAACATGTTTAAATTCGTTTTGTACTTTTAATTAATTCTATTTTATATTAAGAATTAAGATATTATTTTTACCCAAATATGTCAATTTATCATCAGTATTTGACAGTAATGGACATTAGGATAATAGTTTAAATTATAATAATTATAAATAATTGTAATTTTTATATGTTTTTTTGTAGAGTATACATATTCACAATAGTATACGAGTATAATAGTTAAGAATTAGTATATTAAAATTATTTTATGTAAAGTTATATCAAATATATATACAAATAATAACGTATTGAAGTAATAAATTCTTAATTTGAAAATTCATTCGGGTTTTAGGTTAACCAGAATTTTTTATTTAGGTTATGGTTTAATTTGGGTTATTTAAATAAATAATATTCAAGTTAATAAAGGTTTCAGGTGTTTGTTTTTTAAGGGTTTTTAGTGGTGTTACGGGTTCTGATTAATTCGGGTGCAAAGCCTTGTTTAAAATTATTTTACTACTAATCTACTATTATTTATTACTTCAAGAGTATACACATCTAATATCTACAATACAAATTATGAATAATATTTAACTACAATATGAATATATTATAATAATATTAATATTATATATTGTAGTATAACTAAATATAATAATTCATATTTAAGAATAAAGAAATAATATATTGTATGAAATTATCATTATTTATAATTTGTACACATACACATATTACTTATATATTTACGTTTTATAAGTTTAAGTTATACTTATATTGATTATATTTTTTATTTTTTATTGTATACTAAAATAAAAATAGGATCCAGTTAAAGCTGGTATTAACTGATATTGTAACCGAAACTTTAAATTTTATAAATAGGTATAAAAGAAACCCAAAATCAGAACCGAAACCTTTTTTTGTACGTTATACAAAACCAAATCGTAACGAAACCGATAAAAGCATCTAGGTTCTAGTCCCTGACCCCTGTCTATATGCTTTATTTCATCGATTATCTAGTCATTGGGTTATCAATTTTAAATTATAATTGCATTTATATTATTAATATCGTAGGACAGTTATTTTCTTATAAATTTACCTTACCTTATTATATGGGTACTCGTTTTATATTAAGGCTGTTGGAAGTCGATATTATTTTCATGCATTTAGATCAATAAGCAAAAGAAAAATTAAGACCCTTCCAATTGTTCAATTTTAATTTTGAAAAAATGTTTGAACTTGTGAACCTTTTTTCTATGTTATGTAAGAAATAGTTTTTTATTTTTTTTAATTTATGTATTTTTAATATACAAATTAAAATTAGAAAAATCAGTAAACTTATAATATGTTATATTGAACGATCCAGATATAATATTCAAAATTGATTTCCTATATAACGTAGAAAAGAGGGATACGAATTCAAATATGTTTAACAAATTAAAATTGGATAATCGAAACTATGCTAATTTTTCTTCCGCTTTTGGTTCTTTTAAACAGTTATTCAGATCAAATATAATTTCAGTAGTCCAACAATGACATGTGCATGCGCGTGTGACCGTTAGTGTATTTTCTAACCCGTATAGTTATTTCCAGTATACTATACAATCTTTGACGACGCATCTACTCGCATTAATGATCATTTACTTTTCACACAAACACACTGCGTAATGAGAAAAAATTATAATATTGCCTATACATAACTCCTTAATAAATAGCCGCTTCCAACAGCCTTAAATACACCTTTGGTATGCTTTTTTTTAAAATTTTAATTTTATAGATTCTATGGCCCAGGGCCGGCGGAAGCTATGGGAGATCTGGGATGGGATTATCATTATTCATTGCATTCAAATTCTAATTAAAATTTAATATTATGATTTGCACACCTGTATCTTTGCAACAGATGTATAAGCTCTTTTTTTTTTTTTTGTTATAATTTTTTTTATGTTAATTAAAAATAGATTAGGGCCGATTTAGTGAAATAAAAACTGTTTACTTGTGGAACGTGACACGTCCCAACTATTATCAATTACATTATTTTGTTGTACTTATTATTTAAAATAATACCCTATCCTCGGGTAGGAGGAATGTACCCCTCCCCAAAATCAATCTGTAAGGGGCGCAAATACGTCATATCATATTATGTCATATCTATGATTATATATATGTACATATATTACCAAATTAAAAGTTAATATGTACATTAGTTAAAACCAATATGGTTATATGTATGTATTTTTCTTAATTAATCGTAAAAAACAAGTCACATACAATAGATTAATAATAGGTAATCATAATTTTTTATATAATTCGTAATTAGTAAACGTAACCTTGTATTATTTATAATCTATATAGTTAAAGTGACCAGATAAAAATTCTATAAAAGCGGGACAAGGGTTCAAAAAAAAACTAGAGAGAGAGGTATCCCTCCTCATAAAATAGTACTTGTAGGAGGAGTTAATCTCGCTTAATAATTGGTTTTGGGTACACCATTATTCTTTCAATCTAAAATTAGACATTACAACAAAAAATCATAATCAAAATAGGATAAAAAACAAAACTCAAATCAATTTTTCATTGAACACTTGGGTTTCAATTCTTATGTCTAAAACCGTGGTTATCTATAGCCGACACACAATATATACACAAAATATACACACCATAAATGAAAAAAAATAACTATTATTTGAAATCGGGACAAAAGCGGGACGTCGATTAAAATTCGGTACATTTTACTGTCCCGATTAGATCACCATATTTAGCGGGACACCTGCTTGAAAATCGGTACTGTCCCGCCAAAATCGGGACGTCTGGTCACACTATATATAGTATATACAATATACATTATAAGTATATTTTTTCAACACAACATCTGGCATAATATACATTTAATTAATAAAGTACCTATCTAATTAAAAAACAATTCTTAAACACTAATGCCTATTTCCTAATGAAAATATTTGAACGTGACATTATTTTACAGATCAACGGTCAGCAGATAACGATGAAATGATAACGTCGACAACGACAAATAATACCATATTGGAATTGACTATTGATAAAATTAAAAGAAAAATGTTACTAAAAATTAATTTAAGACACAAACAATAAGTTATAACTTATAACAGTAAAATATTAAATGAATATAAAATATAATTATTGATAATTTGTAAAATAGTTGGTTTTAGTTAGATTACTACCTCAGTGTCATAACTACTCAAAAATAAAAATACATTTTAGTCATGTGACATTGTAAGATAATATGATTTTTTTTTTTTTTTTTACTTTAAAATAATAGGTTAGTTTTAATGACAAGTGTACATTTTATTGTACGTATTACATTAATACTTAAATATATACAATTTTTAAAATGGAAAATATTATTTGAAATGAATATATAGTATAATTTCTTTTGTCCAATTTCCAATTATTTATTTAAATTAATATTTATTATTTATAACTTATAAGATCATTTCCAATAAATTATTAAATATTTTTTTAACTTATAGCAATGAATAATGGTAAATTTAAAAAGTAAAGGACATTAAAAATTTATAGTATATTCCGTTTAAATTATTATTGATATTGATAACAATGCGTTACCATGGTAATTTACTATGTTAATATTAAATATTGGAAATATATAGTTTAATATTGAATTATTGACTAAGTTACTTATTTAAAAAATAAAATAAAATATAGTTTCCCTTCCATTTCGATGGAATTACGAATTAACGTGAAATAAATTTTCGTTATTTCGTCGTTTATGTCATATATTTAACATCATGTTAGGTTACCAGTTACCACATTTCGTGTGTACGGTTTAATTTTTAAATTGGATTTGGATCCTATAACTTTAGGAATAACCACGAGGCGCGTAATTTATCTTGTGGGTATAACCATACTATATAGATCGAATAATCATAATATAATATACATAATATTAGAGGCTTCTGGCTATGTGCTTTTTCAATTTTTTCAACAATTATGAATTTCTGACGTATACATACGTATATCCTATATTTTTATTAAAAAATAAAAATAACGTATTCGGTCAAAACTGATGTTTTGCACAATATTATTTTATATGATTATAATTATTACAGAGAATTAACAAACTTTTTATTCATCATATTATACACGTTTCGTGTTGATTACGTGTGTACCTTACAATATACAGTAATACTAAACACATACCTACAATATTATTATTATTTATTATGCACCGATAATCGGTTAAAACATATTTTGAATTCTGCGCCAACTCCATAGCCCGACAAACGGTGGACCCCATCGGTAGGTTCGCGTATGTCATAGTGTGCCCTCACAGAGAAGATCTACATTGTGGGTGCCCTCAACTACTGTGCTCTAGCACCCACTCTAGGAACGAACGAAATCATCGGCACAGTCTGACGAGCGAACGATAACTGCCCCCGCACCGTTTATGATTGTGCGGGTCTTTGTGCCAATGGCGCATGGCCGTTACGTATAAAAGCGCCCGTTATCGATATGTACGGTATGCACACGTTACTGGTCGCACGAGTAATAATGTTTACAAACCCGACGATTACAACGGCGTCCTTACGGTAACCGTTACAGGAATCCGCGTGCAGTATACAGTAGCACGGTGAACTATAAAATATACGACGCTTCCGCAACTTTATAGCTCCGTTTTTACTATACACCTAATAACATAATATAATATTGTGTTGTGCGTTTTTCCATTCCTGCAAGGCCTAGTCCAAATATAAGCCACAATATATCAAATTAATATATAAATTATTAATATAATAATATAGAAAACGAAATATTCTTCAATAAAAAAAAAAAATTGTCATCAGACATGTTTCTATTTTTCTAATATTATTACGTATTATAAGTTGTTATTAAACACAATAATTATTATGTATCAAATTTGATACGAAACGAAGACGCGAAATGCGCCCTCTGCAGCCGTGACCAATAATACATTTGTAAACAAGCGCGCGCGCGTCGTATACAACCATAAGGTTTGTATAAAAAAAAAACGAGGAAACAAGCGCGCGCGCGCTCGTATACCTCCTATTTACTACGCTGCCCTACACTGCTTAGATAACGTGTGCTCACTAGCTCGCGCGTCGATTCGTACGCACAACGTCGCGCGCGTCGACAGGTCCCAAGGTTCACGTCGCCGCTGCCGCACAGCAGCCGCCGTTAGCTCGATATATAATAATTATTATACCAATAGTATGATACAAGACTCACCGCATTACGCCACGCCGTCCGTATAGCTCAGTCATCGGCTACTCGCGGGACGTTCGTAGTGCACAGTGTCCGTCGTCACGCGCGCGATAAGTTCGGACGATCGCGAGATCTCACACGCGTATACAGCCAACGATCGATATCGTCTTCACACATCCTCCCCCCCCACACTCGCCACGGCGTGATCGTGGACGACGACAGACACCTCAGCCTCAGATCAAAGGTCAATATTATAATATTATTTATTTTACTAATAATAGTTATATAATTACGTCATTATACATAAAAATTAACACGGGGTACCTATTATCGATTTTCACGTTATATTGATAACATTATTTAAAATGATTTAATTTAATAAATTTTTTCGCTCGACATGATAGGTTGTGACGGATAATAAATTTCTTATTCCGTCATCCGCGTTTTCTTACTCACCTCTGCTCGATTCGTAATATTATTCAGGGATGGGACCAACGTGATCAACGTTCAATAACAGGTATATACCAACATTACATTCTTATACTATTTAATTATATAAAAATCGTATACTATAACGTGACTATGCTTATTGCTTATCCAAACATAATGACCATGATCAATAGAATATAAAAAAAGACGAGCCGATATTCCTGCCGCAGGGATATAGGTGTGCAAATCATAGTGTTTAAATTTAATTAGAATTTGAATGCAATGATAAACCATTGCATTCGAGAAAACGATTCTGAGCGAAGTTCAGTCAAATAATATAGACATTGCTTAATATAATATTGCCGTTTTTTCTAATGCATATAGGGTTAATTTTAAGAAATTCCAAAAATTACCTAAATAAAGTACCAACTACATCCACTTTTTTACCTGAAACATATGCCATTTGTGAAAATCGGAGCATTTTTCGGGTAGTAAAAGTGTATTCAGACATAAAAACAAAAAAACAAAAAACTAAAAATATCAACGTTAAACAGCATAAAAAAAAATTGAGACTAAAGATTTTTCTAATATTTTGATATGATGTCTTCAGACGAAAAAAAAAACGGCAATCACCCATCCGCTGTCGATGCCTGGCTACGGTGCTTAACACCTATTCACGAATGTTACACCGACTACATCACACGTCTACCATAGTTTTTGTGAAAAATGCCGTTTTTCATTTTTTTCATAATTTCGTTTAAACTAAAAATATCAACTTTAAACAGCTATAAAAAAAATTGAGAATAGTGATTTTTCTAATATATTGAATATTTGAATTAATGTTAAGTAATATATAAATATACTTCAGTAAAATTTTCAGACCTTATTAATGCCAAAAATTGCCAATTTTATCAAACATTATATAGAAAAAAACGAGTATTTTACTAAATATTCAAAGTCCTATATTATGTAAAAAATGAACGTAACGGTTCCAAAATTTTACCAAATATATATTACCTATGTGAATACCCAATAAAATTTTTAAGTCTCTAACTTAAAAATTGCCTGAGTTATCGTGAAATATTGAAATCGAATTCGTCAAAATTTCAGTTTTTGTGATTTTTCGTCGTTTTTTCTACCGCTTAGGGTCAATTTTGAGAAATGACATCCACTTTTCTACCGGTAACATGTGCTATTCATGAAAATCGGAGCATTATTTCGGGTAGTAAAAGTGTCTTCATATACTTAAAAACAAAAAAAATAAAAGACACACATCATTGTAAGTCCAATACATTCTTCCCTTCGCTCAAAATCTAATATATATGAGCTTATTTTAATTAATTGTTAACTCTCTGTATTTATATTTCTTTGAACAAGGCATTTAGAACAAATTATAATGTTATTACCATTACCATCGCGATTACTTTTTGACCGTATATGGTCAGTATCACTGCTGCAGTTATCTTTGCATCCTTAAAGTTAAAGGAATTGCATCTAACGCCATAATTGCCTACCATTATACTTTTTCTATTCTAATAATTATTGCATTGAAAGTTATAGGTACCTACTAAAAACAAGATACTCGAACGTAATGATTCGAAATGTATAATTAAATATTTTATAAATATTGTACTCGATTTACGTTTAACAAAATGTAGTATACTATAGTATACATTATCCAACGAAACTTCTAATTAAAACTAAAATAACGTTTAAATCATGTTTTCGTTAAATATATATATATATAATATTTAATGTTAAAATATGATTTCTTTCAAATCTAAATAATAATTTAACCAGCCACTTTTCAACTATATATTTATTTATCACGTCCGAGGATCAAAAGAAAAAATACACAAATTCCGCCTATCTTGCAATGTGTGATTAATTCTTTAACCTAACCTTTTTTTACACCTATATTTGAATATTTTATGTTCACTATTATATTGTATATAACTATGTAAGTAACCAATGTACTCACATATGAATTATTTATAATAGGTATATATTAAATTTTCACTCGGGCTAATGATTAATACAATAAAAAATACAATTTCAAATTTAAGTTTAATTTTAAATAAAAATATATATATGATTTGTAACAAATTAAAGTTAAAAAATCATATTTAATAATTTTACGAGAAAATATATTTTACTTAAAGAGATATTGAACAATACTCGCATCATCAACTTTAATTGTGTTTCATGTTGAATATATTTTTAAAAAAATAAAAAATACAAGTATAATAAATAATAATACATTTTATGAAATAGGTAGGTACTTTTAATTATTTTTAACGAAACAATATTATAATTTCTAATTAATTTAAACTATATAGAGTATAATCAATATGAGATATAAAATGTTTAAAACATCATTTCAATTTAAATATATATTTATTTGTGCAATAATTTGTGCAATAAATATCATAATAATACATTTCACATTATAATTCATTATCGTGCAAATCCTATATTTTTAAACATAAAAAGACACAAATCATTGTAAAATAGATAAACCTATAGGTATATTCTTCACCTCCTTCAGAAAATACAATTATTTCATTAAATAATATTACTAGTTATTTAAGTAAATTATTACCTTATCATTGATTAATATATTTATATACATTTATGTAAGACAATTTTTTCATACCATTAAACGATATCCATCAAATTATATTATTTTTACAGAAATAGAATAATATTCTTGTTATTATATAATCATTATAATCATTACTAAACTGTAATATCGTAAGATACAAAATAATTATGTTCGTTTCAAAGATATTATATTATAGTTTAAATAAATTTTAATGTATTTATATTTTAGTATTTTACTAATACATATGGAATATTTAAGTATATGACAGTATATGACTATTGTCGTTATTATTCAATGTCATTATGCCAATAAAAGTTTTCTTATATTAATAACATGATTGTATATACGTATTCAAAAATCAATAATTAAATTATATATATATATAGATTGTAGGTATACCTGTATATGTAACAAATTTATATATTATAAAATTACAATTTTTACAATCAAAAATATCTAGAAACTAATTTTTAATATGTATTTAAAAAAGTTAAAATAAAAAAAAAAAATTATTATGAACCTGAATAAAGTATATGAGAATAAAACAATGACTTATTGAATTTTAGTATGAATACTAAATACTACTAAAATAAAAAGGTTAAGAACAAATAAAATATTATTAGTTAACATATCTGAAAAAATAAGTATTACTTCAATACTTCTTCAAACTAAAACCAATAATGTTATAAGTTATAACAATCAAACTTACATCATCCTGCCTATAAAATATACCCATAAATTAATAATATATAAACCATACTATTTTAGTATTTTCTGTATAGAACGCGGTAACGTGAATATTTAAAATGTATAATATATGAATTATGGAATAGTGGTTTCCATATTAATGCAGTAAATAATAAATAAATTTAAAATCGTTTGATAACATACCTGTAATATTTATTATCAAATAGATTAAACATTGTATAAATATTCTAAAAATGTACATATTATTTTTTACTAACCCAATATTATATCTAATATAATAAAATATTGATATAAGACAATATTAATATAACATTTTACAATATAACAATAACGGCATAGCCACATAAATCTGCAAAATAATATCATACGAGTATAATATTATATGACAATAATGACATTATTATTTATTAGTACCTATATTTAAATGTTAATATATAAGCTACAATAAGTAGGTAATTAAATAGAGATTACATTATATTATATTATTATTATTAAAGATATATAAATTTATAAATTCATAAGTAGATACCTATAGTAAAAAATTTGAGTCAAGTTTAAGATTAATAATTAAATCTATGGATCAATTATCTAATTACTAACAATTATTAATTTTATTTATGATAAATTTAAAAATAATCGATTCTCACTTAAGTTTCAATAATGTTTTTTTTACATTTTAAATCAAATTAAAACTTAGACTTAGCCACTTAGCCACTTAGGTTTATTTAACTTAACTCACACAAGTTTTTAATTAAATTGTTTTATATTAAGCTTATCCTTTATTGTTAAGATTCATTAGTGTAAGTAGATATAGAAAAAATATAAAAAAATTAAGATGTATAATTTATGAGACGTATCTCATAAATGTACATACAAGATACAACTATACAAGAAATATTTTAATTACGCAAAACTGCAGAAGGACAAAATTTTGTAAATGACCAATTTACATAATATCTTACCGATCATTTTTATTATATATAAAGTACCTATTCATTTGTAACGCACGAATAGTCCAAAAAGAATATATAGAAATTAACGAAACGGTATAGGTACGTTAATTTATACTTCTTCACGTACAAATGTTTTGTAAAAACAAACAATATAAAGGTACATATAGGAACACATAATGTATACTATATATATATATATATTTATATATATAACTGAAATACATATAAAGTATTAAATAGTAATCAAACAATAGATTTATTAATAATTTTAAATATCATTACATTTTGCAATTCGTAAAATTCTCACTCATTCAAAAATTATAAAACATTATATTATTGTATATTCTCATATCTTATCATTTATTTATTCAGAGATAAAAACATAATTTATTTCATGCCCTTATGGTTATGCTTAAATATTTGATTAATTAATATAGGTAGTAAATAGTATATTAAACTAATAACTTATAATAATAAATCGTATAAAAGAAATAAGATTTGGTTAAAAAAAATAATAAAACTAAAATATTATTGAAATCAATAATTTTAGGTTCAAAGTTCCAATATAGATGATAAAATTTTGATTTTAATACCATTTCCCATCTCTAAGAATTAACCTAAATATAGTTTATGTATATTCTTATATTTATTTAAATTATTAATATTGTCTAATTTATTGGGAATACAATTTAAATGTTTATTAATTGAAAAGAAACATAGTGGATTAACAAATAATATAAAATATAAAAATGTTTTAAGTGATTTAAAATTTGAATAAAATTAAATAATTAAGAGTTTAGACTTTGCTCTATACATTACCTTTAACCGTGAAGTAGACGAAGACAAAATCGCCACAAAAAACCTTGAGGAATAACAAACAATGTATTATTTGTTAACAAAAATAAATTAAATTTCAAATTATTTTTTACCTTAATTATTAATAATTAAAAATTATAAAAAAAAACTGTGCTTTGTTGAACGTATGTAGGTATATAATAGATTTTTATTGTAATTTGCATTATACGATTAAGTAATAATTGAATATAAATAAATGTATATTTAGCCGAATGAAAAATTTACAAAAATATGAATTATATATTATAATTTAATTATTTTTTGTTATAGTATGCGTAATTTAATTGTCACCAGCATATACTTAAAATTAAAATAATTTTAATATATTTAATTTAAAAACTTATATAATAAACTACTTTATTGTTATAATAATTAAATTCTTCCTTGCAAAACATTTTATTTTCAATCCCTCAGACTTCAGTTAAAATTATACCTTTTTAGTCATTAATAAAAATAGCCAGCACTTATGTGGAGCTTAAGAACTTACTCGTATAAGGACCATTCAATATTAATTATGAACTGCTATAAATACTACTACTATACTAGAATAACCAAAATTAGGGGTAGCTAAGCTTTTTTCGTTATAAATTAATTTAAAATGTTTATTTTTTATATTAACTTTAAAGTTGAAATATATATCATATGATGTATTATGTACCTATATACACACACAGTACACATAGAATATAAAATAACAGATTACTACGATTTACATAATAAAATACATAATTTTTCTATTTTATGCTGTTTGCATTCGATCGTGTAATCCCATAAAATATTATATGTATAAATGGGTATGTTAAGAAAAATGAACATTGAATAAATTACTATTATTTTCTTACCTTATGTAATTAATAAAAAAAAAAATAGAAAATAATTTATTATTTATAAAGGACATGTAATTTATACGGATCTGTAGTTTTGAAATATTGATTATACATTTAAAAATAAATAACTATTACTCGTAATATTAACTAATAATGATATTACTAATTAGATACATTATTATGAACTTCCTCCAATGGAAAATTTCCAATTATTTCCAACCTTAAGAAAAGTTATATGAAATTATACTCTTACAAGGCTGTCATTAACGTAGGTACATTAATTTGTATAATTTCAAATTATAAAGTATGATATTATTAGTAAAAAATAATAGATAAAATGTACATGAAAGTATTAAAAAATAGGTATATAAATTGAAGATAATGACCTAAAACTTATCATAAAAATTAAAATGACCTTGAAATTAACACCTTTATAAAAATAACAGTAAAAAAATAATTATAGCTTCTTTATAACCTAACCTCGTATAAGAGTAGAAATATAATAAATTAAAACTTGCTTAATATTAAAATACAATTTTTAACTATTTTCATATTTGAATGAATTAGTTCTAGGGGCTTATTCACAATAAAAGAAACATCACTATAGTTACATTCGAAATAAAGTTAATTTAATAATTAAATGTATTAAAGCCGAAATAAATTTTAGTTGATAAATATTTAAATATTAGTATTGAACTACCATTTTTTAAGTTAGATAATAATTTTTAAGAAATGAAAATACTTGGCACAGTAAGAAGTGAAATTTTATAATATAAACTTCATTTAATATAAAACATAAAACTTCTTTCAATATATAGTATTTTACGTAACATTAAAAAATAGTTTTAGTTTCAAAAAATTGTTATTTATACTTTATTGTTTAATAACTTCAAAAATTTACAAAAATACATGGTAATAACTGGCATAAGTATTTTATCTTATTAGGTACTATTAATTTTTATTTTTTGTTTTTATAATTTTGAATACAAATATTATAATAAAATAGTAATAATTTCTTAACTAAAATAACTCTTTCACATTTATATTAAAATAAGTAAATATGATATAGTATAATAGTATGTTAATTAGAAATCGATTATTTTAAAAGTAGTCGTCCACTAAAAATTATTTGTTTATCTTAATAATTGTTATTATATTAAATTATAACAATATTTTTCATCAATTAATAAGTAATCTGTAATCATAATTAATATAATTAATAAATAATTCGAATAATTTTAGTCGATGTCAATTATTATTACATATTATATTATATGCATATCACTTTATCAGCCATAAATAGGTACTAATAATGTATCATTATCATGTAGGTATATATTGAAAAGTGAAAACTAAAAAATTAACATAAAGAAAAATATTCATAATCTAAAATTTCTTTAACATAAATAATTATTATACATACATTTTTATTTCAAATATTCTATTAAATAATTTACATATGATAATTAATAGTGTTCACACAATTATTATTAATTAAAATAAAGCTTTCCTTAAGTACAATAATAATATTTATTTATTATATATCCACATGTGACAGTGACATGCTTACTAATAAATTATAGTAATACCTATATACCTATTAGGTAAACAAAATATCTTAGATATCATAAATATTAATTTTATTATCTGTATGGCCTACCTTATAATTACAAATATAATTAAATAAATATATATTTGTATAAATTATGCATAGGCGCAACTTGGGGGGGGGGTGCCAGGGGGACTTTAGCAACCCAAAAAATTTTCTTTTTCCATCTAACACGAAAAAGGAATTTAGTAATTTTCTATATTCAATGATACGATCGATCTAATAATGCGATAAGGAATCTTAAAACTGATTTAAATTTTTTCATCTAGTCTATTTCAGATGAACTTACTTATTTTTTGTGTCAAAGTCTTTAAAAATTTAATATTCAAGATATTTTAATTTTAATTTATTTAATTAATATTGGGAAAATAAAGAAAAATTTTTCTTAGATTTTTTTAATATAAATTAAATAAATTATAAAATTTTTGAAAACTTTGTGACAAAAAAAATAAAAAATCTAAAATAGACTGAATGACAAATTTAAATCAGTTCTCAGATTCTTTATCAGTTTATCACTTTATTAGATCGATCGTATCATTGAAAATATAAAATGACTAAATTCCTATATTTCATGCTTCTTAGACGGAAAAAGAAAATCACTCCTTTCATTCCCCTTAAGCCTTAACCCATATTAAATTTGTTTTTTTTAAATATTTTAAATAATACACATGTATGAATGTAAATACAAATATAAAAATGGAGAATGTGAAGTTAAATGTATATATATATTATATACATATATATGTGGTTATAATGACTTTGAAATTTATGATCTGTGGTGACTTATAGGGGGTATTAAGATATATTTATAATTTTAGCACCCCCTAAAATATAGTTCTAGTTGATCCTATGAAATTACGTATAAAATTTTTACATTTTAATATTGTTGAAGTGCATTAATTAGTGATTAACTATTTTATTTGATAGTATTATAATGTAAATATAGCATATACATACCTATTATGTAAAATGTATAGGTTATATATATATATATAAAAAAAATATTCGAGCAGGAAATTCAGTTAGAATAGAATATTAAATGAGATCAGAGTACAAACAGGTCAGTTATTGATATCTATATCTATATATATATTTTAATTATAATAATCACCAATCACGTCTTGCCTAAATCGTATTTTATGTAAATACGTGTATGCAAAATATAATGCACTAAGCTAAAATTACAATTATCATTATGCAATATTTTAACATTATTATGATTAGTTTAATAATTAATACATATTATTTTATATTGATTGAATAAATTAATAATTTATAATATGTTTATCTTTACATTTATATTGACATACTGATGGGTACCTACTAAATTAATTAAAACATTGTGAAAAGTAAAAAGGATTAATTTGTTTAAATTATTTTAATATTGGCACATTTAGCTATTTAAGTTTTTACGCTGATATTATAAATTTTATAATACAATAAATATCTTGTATAGTCAATATAAATACTATTATTAAATAAAATTTAAAAAAAAAAAACAAACGTAGCACCAAATTTCATTTTGTAACTAATTTATTTTCGTCATGAGTACTAAAAAGTTATAATAAGTTATTAATTTAATAATAAAAACGTATTACATTACGAGGGAATATAACTATATTTGTTTCGGATGACACATTTTCGAGACCCTAATTCAGCAATTTATTATATTATTCGATCTAAACATCATAATATCATAGTCTATTATTTCAGTAAATGGTGTGCGAATTCATTTCAAAAGTCCCTTGCCCCATTATAATGTTTCGAACGACTATGATACGTTAAACATATTACGATTACATCCTTTTTATTGGTTAACAAATTGACCAGGAATAAAATTTTCATCCGGTTTATGACTAACATAACTAATTATTACACTAATAATATTATACTCAATACTCATATAATATAATATGAATCTATTGTCTTTAGACAAGTACGGAAATGCCGGAAACATTCGTACATTTAAAAAATGAAAAAAATGAAAAGTTAAGTAAAAATAATATAGTTAACCCCGATATATACTATAATAATTTAATATATCATATTCATAGGCGTACGCACGTGGTGTGCAGGGTGTGCAGCTGAAAAAATTCTAACTATTTTAAATTTATAATTTGTTTACAAATATTATATTTATATTTTATTTTACGTACCTATACATTTTTTATGTTATAATATAATAATATTATCTATAATGTGTATTTATCACGAAAAAGGATGTAGTCATTATTATTATCATGATGTATATATTTTTATCCTTAGATAGATAGTTAGTTCATATTTTACACGACATACGTATACTGTAACTATAGTTGAAGATAATCGTAATCGTAAAGGTAATCGATAATATATTAATATGGTCTAAGTTTTTATCATTTGATTATTATATGTATGAATAGACGATAGACCTATTATTGAAAGGTCTATTGTGTATATGCAATGTAGTAAAAAACGAAGTAATATGCAATGAGTTGATATTATTCCATGTAAAAAATTTGGCAGATATAATTTTCCATCCAATTTAGTGATGTATTTATCACTTTTCTGATTATCAATTATTTTGAAGTGAAATAATGAATTGTCATACCTTTTGATTAATCATTAGGCAATTAAGTTAAATCTTAAATGTAATAATTATTTTATAATTTAATTTGTGATTCACATTATTTGATGACTTGATGTAAATTATAAATAATTAAAATGGCATCAAAGAAACAAAATACATTATTGAATTTTTTTAAACCAAAAGAAAAAAACACTCCGATACCCCTGCCGCAGGGATATAGGTGTGCAAATCATAGTGTTAAATTTTAATTAGAATTTGAATGCAATGTTACCATTGCATTCGAAAAACGATTCTGATCGATGTTAGTCAGATAATGCCATTTTTTCGTCATTTTTTTCATATAAACTAAAAATATCAACTTTAAACAACTATAAAAAAAATTGAGACTAAGGATTTTTCTAATATTTTGGTTGATGTTAAGTAATATGTAAGTAATTTTTGGTAAAATTTTCAGACCTAAATGCCCAAAATTTCAAATTTTATCATTCATTATATACTCGTACATAAAAACAAATATTTTGCAAACTATTCAAAGTCCTATATTTTGTAGAAAAATTAACGTAACGGTTCCAAAATATTACCACAAATGACATATATATATATATATAGTATCTGCGTGAACAGTGTGAACACCCAATTAATTTTTCAAGTTTCTAACTTCAAAATTGCTCGAGATATCGTGAAATATTCAAATCGAATTCGTCGAAATTTCACACGTATATTACGTATATTATATACGTATGGATTCTTAGATTTTCTAAAAATTACAACTTAAAACACCTATAAAAAAATTGAGACAAGAGATTTTTCTAATATTTTGATATGATGTTAAAAAATATGTAAGTATACTTCAGTTAAATTTTCAGATCATTATGCCTAAAGCTAAAATTGCCAATCAAAATATTATCAAACATAACTTATACGGATAAGTACTAAAGCTTAAATATTTTATATAAAGTTTTAATCAATACAGAGAATATTTATCTGATATTGTAGTAATTAGTTAATGTATAATTCTATATTTCCCAATAAAATTTATTTTGCTTCTGCACACCCTGCAATAAAATCCTGCGCACGCCTATGATCATATTGTAATGTAAATAAAAACTAAAAACAATGCGTTATTCAATTATAACAATATATTCATGTTAGTGTTAGGTATTATAAATGTAGATAAAAAAAAAATTATTATTATATATTATTTATATAATATGCAATATATATTATTTTCGTAAAATGAAAAAAATAAATAAAAGCTATTTATATTTTGTTAAAAGTTAAAATAAGTAAGTATATTTCATTAAAATATTTGTTTATTTTACAATTACTATTTTTACAACAATAAATACAAATTATACAATTATACAATTATTTTATTAAATACACACATGACATATATATATATATTTATTATTTTTCTATATACTATGCATAACTAAAAGTTATTTGCAATATAAAAATTAAAACATAATCCTTAATCTATTATACGATTTAAAAAGCATGACATTATTTATCGTATTTATAATACCTATATAATTTATATACCTAAGTATAATTCCACGTTCATATTGAAATAAAAAATAATAACAAGTTATAAATATGTTATTTATTGATCAAAGAATTTATATTTTGTAAATATTACAAATTACAATGTAATATAAAATGAAAAATTGTTCAGTAATAAGTAATATTTACAACTTATTATTTTTTATATGCCATATATAAACATTTAATATATTATGAAGAATATAATAATTTGTTTTTAAATCCATCCAAAAGTACCTACTATCTACCTGAAACCTACTTAACTTTTACCTACAATAATAGGTACTTGGAATATTTAATTTTAAAATAAAAAAATATTTTTAATCAAATACACTAATTTATTGTTTTTTAGAAACCTAATTATAGTCATTTAATTAATTAAATTTTTTTTTATTAGACTTATAAAATATATTATAAATTTAAATTATAAATCTAACCTATAAATTTATTTATTTATTTATAATACACCTACATGGTTATCCCTATATTATAATATTATATTATACATACTATTATAATATAGCAGATTACCGAATTCAAATGTATAAGAACTTAATTATAATTAGATGTATTACACTTAGGTACAAAATTATTATCTTGACACGTTTAATTTAATTTACAATTATTTACTCCATGCAAAATTGCAAATACTTTCAACCTATTTTGAATTGTATTGTTCGAGGATGTCATTATAATATTTATTTAACAAAAGGCACAATTTTTTATTTTTCATAACTGTAATAAGCCAATAATTAGTCTAAAATTAGGCACCTACCTAATTAATAATTATATAATATTATTACTTAATATACCTACTCATTACTGAGGTTTAAATGTTCATTCTTTTAAAATATAACGTTTTATCCGGTCAATGATGCATAAAATATATCAATAAATATTTACATAATACGACATTGTTGAGCAACTATAAATGTTAATAATGTTACTACTTTACTAGTAGGTACCACCCCGGTACCTGCTTAGACGGATAGATGATTACCCGATTATTTCAATTACGCACAAAACCATCCTTTCACTGACAACAATAATTATGCTTATTATCTATGTATATGCGGTAACGGACAGATACAAGTAATTAAATAATAATAATAATTATTATTAATGTAACAATCAGTAAAGCGCCCTAAACATTAAAATTGACTTTTACCTGTATGTCGGGGAACCACAGTTACCTAAGTTAACTTTAAAACGAATACAATAATAATTTTAATAATAATTATTTAATTATATAATACATCAGTGTAAAATTAAATATAATCCAAGGAATACCTATAATAATGGCCGATAAAGACGTTATTATTATTTAATATTTATACGTAGGTATACTAACACACTATTCCGCTATTCGTATCATTGTCATTAATTAATAATTTAATATACTCTTTATAATAATATGAAGTGTACATTATTAATGTTATTATTATTTATCGCAATTATTATTTTCTCTAATCTCCATAAATTCGTGTCCTTAGCATTCTTGTCTTATTTGTATATAAGAAAATAAAATATGCCAACCACAAAATAATTTTAGAACAATAAATCGTTCTCAGTATAATTACGATTTTACAGGATCCTAACATTACAAGTATGACTGTGCATTACATTAATAATAAATTAATAATTATTTAACTTCTTCAATATTATAATAATATTTACTTGTAATAGAGTAATGGTAATAAACTAATAGGTAAGTTTTTTATGATTTTCCATTATGAATACATTAAAGATTAATACATTCGTTATTTCCTCTTAAAATATATTGTATGAAATATAAATAAATTATTGAATTACTTTTACTTACCTATTATAAATATATTATATATAATATTTTAAAATAATATTGTTATTTATTTTTATGGTGTTACTGTGTTAGGTGATAAAGTTAAGAATTAAAATATTATATTTATATACCAATTGAATAATAATTAATAATCATCGTGTATTAATGTAAAAAAGAGTTAACAATCTAAATTCTATTATTTTATTTTGAGTTCAGTAGCATTTATTAAGAAACATCAAGTAAACAATAATACCTGCTCTGCAATGATGGTATTTTCAACAGACAGTTTTTTCGTTAGAATAATAATTGAATAAAAAAAATTATAATTATTGACTATAAAATATATAATTTGAATATAAAATTCATTATTTTACGTTTACTTAATAGCATTTCACTTAGGTACCTACCTATTTAGTTTAATTGTTTAAATGATTGATAACATATTCCTAAATGTATATTTTTTGTAAAAATTATTACATTTATTCTTGATCTTGACGAATTTAAAATTTTAATTGCTTTAAATATTTACAGAAAAATAATTAACATTATTTTGTTAAACTCGTATACATATATACTACCTAATAATAAATATAAAATATAGGATTTTTTACTAATTGACTCCGTTTTTATGCCAATTTATTGGCATTAATAAAGCTATGAAATCAAATATTCGTCACGGAACACCTATCATCATGGTTATAGAGTTCTACTGATAGGTGATTACAAGATGACTTTTAAAAATATACTTTATATATTTATGTGTGTGTTTAACATCTCAATAATAAATATTAATAATTGCGTAATAATTTAACATTTTTACATAGAATTGAGTATTTTTTCGAAGGAAAATTATGTTTTTTACATTACCGGAAATAAATTTGTGTTAGCAACCGTGACGAAATGCGTATTGTTGAATGGGTATCAACAAATGAGAATGTGATAAAAAAATGTCTCAATGTCAGTACCTATTTATATTATTATTATTATTATTATTATTATTATTATTATTATTATTTTTATTATTAACCTTCAAAATGCATTGCTTCAAAGCACCACATAATAATGCATAGAACTAATAAATTATCATTTTCATAAAAATCTCGTTTATACAAATTGCAGTATTTAAATGACAAATTTATGTTATAAATTGTATATGTAAGTAATTGTTTTAATATAAAAATGAATATATTCGTTTATTCGTATAATGTAATTTAAAAATATTTACTATAATATGATATATTTTAATCAGTACAGCTTTTATTTTATGCATTTATTAACTATTTTTTTTTTTTTTTTAATTTATAGAATTTCCATCACACAATACGCGGGTAGAAAACTGAAAAATTGTAAAAGAGTAAAATCATATAGATGACTTGATGTGCTTAAGCTGGACTCAAACATGCACCGCCATACACCTGCTGTGGAGTGTACTGTACATAAGCGTTGGCGCTGTTCAAATAGTTGCAGGCATATTTTTCCTATTTACAGTTCCTGTACTCAAATTAGGATCGAATATATGGACAGGGTCTTGGGTAAATTATTTGATCAATATTATAATTATTATAATATAATGTACAAATAAAATAAATCGAAAAAATAAACACTTGATTTGTATTTTATAAATGAAATACTATAACATAAATATGGAAAGTTTTAAATAGTTTTATGGTTTTTTTTTTTTTTTTATCATATCCCGCATTCATAAACGTTTAAATGTTAGTCATTATTATTTTTTCTTTAGAACGTGTTCTTCGGAGTCGGAGGAGCAATTTTCTCGTGTGTAGGTGATTGGACAACAGCCAAACAACGCGGCCTTTTATGTCTCACCGTAACCATTCTGATTATGAATATAATAAATTTGATTATCTTGGAAATCGGAGAATGGAGATACCTAACACCAGAGTCAGTCAAACATATCATGTCAAGAGAAGACCTGGCAACTTTGGTACAATACGGTAAATTATATTGTAATTGTATGATTATAGCTTTTATGATTTTTTTCTTAGATTTGTATTGTTATATATATATAAATTTTCCTCTGTAATCGCTTAATATATTAGGTATATTAATATTTTTATAAAAGTGCTATTCACTTAGAATAAAACGATAATTCAAATAATTTCAAATTATTGATAACATTATTATCTATTATTAAACTAGTATTAAACTATCGTCATAAATGCATAAAATATTTAAATACTTTTATATTATTGCAAGTCACAATGATATTTATACATAGTTAATACTATAGGTATAGGTTACCTAAACCCATTTTATAAAAATGATATAATAATAATTACTGTTTGATTATTATTATTTTTTGCATTATTATTATTGTATTTTAAAAACATAAACTATAATTATTGCATAAGTAGGTATTTATCATTCCTTATATAGTATAACACTTTGATATATTATTACAATGATTAATGCGCATGATATTAACTTGTTTTACAGCTCGATACACCACTAGTGTAAGCACATTACTGGCCATAATCGGTGCATTTTTCGATTCGCAGATAACATTTTGTTCCATGTTACGTGTAGATAAAACACAACAAAATATAGAAACAGATAACAACTCCGATGTGGATTATATAATGCCAAGAGTATGTTTGTCTTATACATCTTTATACACCTATATTATATAATTATAAAATAATCACCTACTACATATATGTCATTCAAAAAAATCATACAAAGGTTAATTTAATATAATTACTGACATGGATTTCAATTGATTTTTACTTCAGACATATAAGCAAAATGTTATCATTAATTATACAGAATATAGATTATTATATAATTTATGAATTTACTTAAATGATATAATTATAATAATATGTAGTTAGCTACTAGATAATACGTATTACATAAATAAATATAATTCCTAAATGAAAATAAAAATAACTTGAAAGCTTTGATATATTTAAAAAAAAAAATATTCTAAAATTAAATTTAAATATGATGCAAATTTCTTACAATAATATTAGGAAAAAATATTAGAAGGAATAAAGTTGTAAAAGTATAGTGTTGAATTTTGATTAAAATTTTAATGCAATGATAAATCATTATATTCGAAATAAGAATTGCACATAGTTCATCAGATAACATAATATGTATTGCCTATATTGATTAAAATTTTTACATTTATCAATAATCTCTACGTTCAATATACGGGTATATTCATATAAAACCCCTAAATTAGTCATATATTTATCCAAATCTAACAGTACTTCTATCAGAATTGTTTTTCGAATGTATAATGATTTATCATTGCAATCAAATTGGAATTAAAATTCAACACCTGTATGGCTGTGTCCCTTCTCTTGCTTTTTATAATTTAAACAGCTATAAAAAAAAAAATCGTAAATGTAATAATTCACAATTAATTAGAAATTAATTGAGTTAAATGTATTTAAGGTTCAAAAAAATTTTCAATTTTATATAATATTATTGTAAAATATTGTAATATAATTAGAAAAATCCATAAACTCGTAAATACTTTGAATATTGATTTTACTGAAATTTTAACTTTAAACACATATAAAAAAAAATTGAGTCTTGAGATTTTCCTAATATGTTTGAAATCCGTTAAGATGTATATCAGTATGGTTCAATAAAATTTTCAAAAATTTTCTAAATTTTTTAGTTTTTCTTTTAATTTTTATTGTAAAAGTATTGAGAAATAATAAGGAGAATACTTGTATGAATTCTAAGATTTTCGTGTAAATTAAAAATATCAGCTTTAAACAACTATAAAAAAAATTAAGACTTGTGATTTTTCTAATATTTTGATATGATGTTAAATAATATGTAAATATACTTCAGTAAAATGTTTAGACCTTAATGCCCAAAATTGCCAATTTTATCAAACATTATATATGTACATAAAAACGAGAATTTTACGAAATATTCAAAGTCCTATATTTTGTAGAAAAATTAACGTTACGGTTCCAAAATTGTATCACATATATAGATATATATAGTACCTATGTCATCATCCAATAAAATTTTCAAAATTACCTGAGTTATCGTGAAATATTGAAATTGAATTCATCGAAATTTCAGTTTTCGTGAAAATTGCCGTTTTTCGTCGTTTTTTCTGTCGCATAAGGTCAATTTTGAGAAATTTGAAAAATAACCTAAGAAAATACCAAATACATTCCAACCTAAAAAACATATCCTATATGTGAAAATTGGAGCATTATTGAGGGTAGTAAAGTGTCTTCATACATAAAAAAAAAAAGAAACACATCATTGTAAAACCAATGCATTCTTCGCTTTGCTTAGAATGTAATATTTAAATATAAAAAAAGAATCTAAATATGTACTTTAAATATCGATTTTACTCAAATTTCAACTTTAAACTTTAAACACTTATAAAAAAAAATTACTTGATAATTGATATTTTTCTAATATTTCGCAACTGCGTTACCCAATATGTTCCTACTTATAGTAATACTTCAATAAAATTTTCAAAACTTTTAAAATCTATTATCTTTTTTATTAATTATTATTGTAGGTTTATAGAGAAACAATAGGAAGAATATACTTATATATTATTACATATAATTATATGTATTCTTAGATTTTCGATTACACTAAAAATTTTAGTTTTAAACATCTATAAAAGAAATTAAGACTTGAAATTTTTCTAATGTTTTAGTATCATGTTAAGTAAGATATGAGTACAGTTCAGTAAAATTTTCAGACCTTAAAACGCAAACTTGCTAATTTTAATAAATATTATGTATACATAAAAACGAAATTTTTAGGAAATATTCAAAGTTCTATATTTTGTAAAAAAAAATTAACTAACGGTTCCAAAATTTTATCACATATATTATATAGTACTTATATAAACACCCAAAAATATTATTTTCAATTTTCTAAGTTCAAAATTACCTAAATTTCAGTTTTCGTGAAAAATACCAATGTAAAAAAAATTGAATTTATTCTAACTTATGAAGTGTCACAAATGGGTGGCTTCTCTTTCTTTTAAGTCAATTAAATTATTGGTCAAATATTTTTATTGTACTTGTACTTGTATGTATTATATAGATAGTATATGTCTTAATTAAAATAAAAAACGAGTGAATGCATTTGGATTGGGACAAGATACAATAATCACTTATATAATTTCTAAACATTAAGTACCGATGACTATTATACTTATTCTCTTGTATTAAATAATTTACAACTATAACTATTTCTTAATAAAGCAACAAAATATCTGCTATAGCTAAAAAAAATTAAATGATCAATATTAATAATAATATAGTTGTACCTATGTACTATGTTACTCAATAGGTAAAATCAGAATGCGTGTTAAGGTCGAACAGCACTACCGGGAAAACTTCGGACAACAACTACGGGCGTTCCTGGGTATTCGAATCGGACGGAACGATGGGACCGGGAGGTTGTAACTCGTACGCGTCTACAGAATCATTGAGCGCACTCGACCACCGGACGCCGGTCACGGTAACGGCCGCGGCCACAGTGATGTGTAGCCGGACGGTGACGCTAAAGCGCAGGGCTAAACCGGTGACACCGGTGGTGATAGTCGAAGTGGACGGCACAGGCAGTCGACCGGCGCAACTGATGACCAGCTTCTCGCGGACGCCATCACCGGTGGGATTGTCAGAAAGCTCGTCACAAGACTCGGTAGCTGCAGCCGCCATTGCAGCCGCTAACGCCGCTCCCATTTACGAGTGCCTGGAAAAACTGACTGAACCGTCCGTGTACAGGTCTCGTCTCAACACGGCTCTCTCGGCCAGTATTCAAGAGTCCATTGTGACTGGTGATCGGCCACCCAGAAGTCTGTCGCCCAGGCCACCACCTGCCGCCGAACCTGTGCAGTACGCCTCGCTAATGGAAGAACTGCAAAAGACCATTGGCAACCGGCTGTCCAAACATATTGAATCACCCGAAGAAAGGTAAGTGAAACGCCACTATCCGAATATGGTACAAAAATTAAAAATTAAAAATTAAAACGAGTTTAATACTTCATTAAAAATTGCACTGTTTTGCAGATTCAGTGTTGAATTATTGGACGACGTACTGCAAGACATTCAAGATTTAGAATCTCCCAACGGTCACAGTAACGACCGGACAGACGACAGTAGCGACAGCGATGCGGCTAGTATGAAGACCACTAAAACGGTTATACTGAACGGTAAGAACGCTGATGACTTAGGTTACGTATCGATGCGCCAAAATTGCGCGCACCTGTTGAGCGTTTACGACCAAGTAGAATGTGAACTGCTCAACGAGGAACAGCCTTGCAGAGAAACGAACAACAACACTATCGGGTTAGGTGCCACTGTTAAACCATCCAATAAGGGCTGGAAGTCATTAACGACCATTTTAAAACGAAAACATAATAGAGCTGCCCTAACCCTGATACCTGAGATTGAAGCGTCCATTGTGAAATCGGAATGTCTGGCGTACTTGTCAGACAAGGAGTTGATCGAACGGTACAACCGTAATAAAATGGTCCACAGGGTAAGACGCCATAATGGGTGATAATGGTTATTGGTGATTGGGTATATATAACTATAGAACGGTGAATGGTCAATGGTGAATATAACTATGGTGTCTAATACGCGTATTTGCATGTCAACGTAAATGTGTATACTTACTTAATCTACTATTATAATATAAAAATGGTATAATATTATTATTGTCTAACACTTTAGAAAGCATGTTTGGGTATAATATAATAAGTTGATATTTGGTATTCATTTATAAAAGTCTAAAATAAGTAGGAACTATTTTTAAGTGTATTGTTTAAAACCTAAAAAGCACAAAGATGATTTTATACAACATAATAATTATATACTCGTACATAGATAATATACCTAGTACCTACTCATTGTCATTATTATTACTATAATTATAATATATCCTCGTGTAATGATAACACTTAATTATTATATTATTTTTATTTATGAAATTTTATAAATTAATATATTTTTAGATTGTGAGCAAAACAAAATATAATGCATTGATTTTACAAGTTTATATACATTATTTAATATAATACAATTAAATAGACATAGAGATAATAGGTATTAAATAAGTATAACTAAATTTTACTCAGAAACGATTTTTCAAATGTGATGATTTTTTATTATTACCTATTATTATTATTTTACGATATCGACAAATATAAATATTGTTTCCGCAAAATTATCAAAATAGTGTATAATAATTAATACTAAATATTTAATTTATTAAACTAACCCCCAAATAAATGTTTAAATTCCAATATAAATATAATATTTAAGTGTTTATGCATAATATATTCATTAAAAATATTAAAATACTAACAGTGTCGTAATTCGTATTCGATAATATTATCTACAATTCTACTTTCTACATTTTGATTTTACTTTTTTATATATTGATCGTATACGAATTCGTATATTAGTGGTGGTCCGATGGTCGTATACCTAGATTTTTTTAGTCTTATCCAAGATATAACGTACGTTCATATATTTAGCTTGTACATATAACATGCGAACGGGCCAACGATCTAGAAACTTCTATATATTATTAATTATTATATACGTATTTCGCCATTAAAAATGTACATTGAAACAAAATATTACCTATTAAATATTACTTTACTACTTTTTAACTAGGAATAATTAATTTGTTATAAATTTATTGTGAAGTACGTAAAACATAATTTTATTATTTAAAAAATATAAAAATCTACCTTTTAAAATACAATAATTAGATATACTTAATTATTAATTATCAACAAGGTACTCTCTAATTACTAATAATTGACAACGTTTTAAGTATAAAATACATAAATTAATATATTTAATGTAAAAACATTAAAATAAATTCGCTCTGAAATTCATTTGAGACTATTTAATTAATCTTACATTACATGTTTTCTAGTATAATTATTAGGTATATTGTAGATAAATACTAAATATACTATAGCTAGCTGATATCGTTAATGAATATAAAAATATTCTTATGGTAAAATAATACAAATAATATTTTTTCAAGGTTTTTATTTTATTGTATCAATCTAGCACACGACTAACTTGAATAGAGTTTTTTGGCTTTTATTATTGGATATTAATTATTATTTATTATTTAGAAATATTTCATACTGTTATTGATGATGGTTTAATTTTACATATCTAGTAGGTTAGGTTATCAAACCTGATAGTACCTATACTACCTATCAATATCTATTGCCTATTGGCTACCAATATTATGATGATCTTTTGAAAAATAATACAATATAAGACAGTACAGAAACTATTATACACAGTAGGTACGCTTTGACACTCACATACCTGCAGTACCTACATTAGATAGTATTTATTTCTTTTGTACTAAACATATATTATCCCATTTTTATGCCTATATATCAAAAATATTTTTCGTATTTATTATATAACTATATAGGTACATAATATTATTATAGTGTTATTAGTTGTTATATAATACTCGTAAACATCAACATAAACTGTTACCTACCTATATTAATTTATTATACTCGTATATTACATAGGTACTATACACTATTATCGTAACTTAGACAACTTATATACCTATATGAATATTTGTATTACATTATTATGTAGTCATTGAGCTTCATACAAATAATTTTTCAATAAGTTTACACACTTATACCTACATATTATTATTATTATTTTTTTTTTTTTTTTGTGCTCGTCATTGAGTTGCTCCCAATCCATTTCATATCTGTCAAATTTAAATGTTAAATTAGATGTTTGCTTACCTTAAAAATAATTATTCTTGTTGTGTACTTATATAATGTATACCTACCTATTCAAATAATAATAACTTCAAGTTGTTAACACTTAAATAATAATTGTTATAGTGTTAAATATTCCTAATTATAATTATAAATGATATATGTAGGTAGGTACTTATTAATAAAACAATTATTATATTATTTTAAATGATAAAAATTAAAATGTCCTTTGAGGCTTTCTGCCTTAATAGTAGCCAGTGGATATAATTATTTGTTGTTAACAAGATATCATTAATACAAAATAATATCCTATTTAAAAAAAATTGTATAATATAAAATAAATAAATACGAATTACATAAATCAAAACTTTAGATTATTTCTAATAAATTAATTTAATAGAAATATAAAAATTGCATTAATTAAAATTATTATCTTAGAAAAATGAATGATATCCCATATTCAAACCCAATTTCCAATAATTGATGGTCATATTAAAATTCATTTAAAAAAAAAAAAAAAGATAGGGATATAAAATAAGTAAATATATTAATATATTTAATATAGGTAGGTATACATATTATTATGTTTATTCACTTATGTAAAATGACAAAACAAATTTAAAGTCCTTAGTACAAATCAGTAGGTAGTTGTTTCTTGTTTAGCACTAATGATAAAGACTTAGTCTTCGAAATACGTATTTGTTAAAATAAAAACAAATTTTTTGTAGAAATTGGGTTTCTTTTTTAAAAATAATAAATTCTACTTTCTACAAGTGACCCAACACCAAAATTTTAATTGTATTTTGATGTATACAACCGAACAAAATTGTCATATGCTAAGAATCCATAATAATAAATAATAAAAATAAGATCCATAATTATTAGAAAGGTCATTTACAATAAATGAAATCTAAACATAACGTATAAATACTCGTATTTTAATAAATTAATATTATAAATTTATAAGAATATAATATTATTGTGTCTGCAATTATAGCCAATTACAATTTACAAACACGAGAAACTTTCAGCAAAATTTCGTTTTTTTTTTTTTTTGTTTTTTCTTGTTTTATTAAATTTGTTATCAACTAATCTATTATTATCTATTGTTATTTATATGAATTTAATTACTGTGGAATTTTGTTTTTTAGCAAATCGAAGAAAAAGTTTGGAAACAAATAATTAACGGTGCGTCGGAGACCGATTCCCCTTGCTGACCGACTGATCTTCATATGCATAATTTTATTTATTTCGTTATTAACTTAAATTTATATTATTATAATTATTATTTTATTTTCTCAATATTATATTGTATACATGTTTTTAATTTTTATTATCAATTCTTTTCGACTTGTCATTAATTATTATATAATGTGGCCATTTCTCAGCTACCTACCACTAAATGTATACTTTATTACCTATACCCATTATCAATTATATGATATTAAAACTAAATATATTGTTTATATATATTTATAATACTTATATTTACTATAAAATTGTTATATTTATCGATAATTTCACAATTATTTTTTAAAAAATATATACATAATAAAAATTATTAGGTATTTTATAATAATTACCTATAGACAGTGTTGGGATTAGATAACTAAAAATTTATCTAGATAAAGATAAAAGATAAACTCATTTTTATCTAGATAAAAAAAAGATAATTTTAAATTTCAAAAATGTTTTTACTAATATTTTTAAGATATTAAAAATTATGTGTATATAATATTATTAGTACATTATTGATGATAAACAAAAATATAAAGAAAATTATAGACACGAGAAGTGTACACACTACACATTACACACCACACATTTTTTTTGCATTTAAATGCATACATTTTGAGGTATATATTTTCGCCAATAAAGCAATACTTTTGTATATTACTTAAAAATTTATCAAAAAAAATTATCTAGATAAATTTACTTAGATAGGTAAAATTTTTATCTAAGATAATTATTTAGATAACTTACCGTTATTTATCTAGATAAGATAAAAGATAAGTAAATAATTATCTAGATAAATTTATCTAGATAAGTCCCAACACTGCCTATAGACCTATTACATTATATTATTATTATGTGCATACGATTGTCCTTTAAAATTTATCTCTCTACATGATACTAACATCTTTATGGTGAATAAATGAATAATTGTTAAAATTATGAAATAAATATTTTAAATGTTGTTCAATTTCAAAAAGTTGTGTTCTAAATAAAAATTTATATAATACGATATACTATACCTAATATATACTTAATGACTAATATTATTAGTACCTACACTATAATATTATGGTTTTATTACATATTGAATAGATTTAACTTCGATTTATTATTGTAATAATATTCAATCTCATGTTTATGTATAGTTTGTTAAATATTATATTACGCGTATATTTATATAAGTAATAGTTATAAATCATAATATTATAAATTTGTTATTTATTTTCGACTGTGATTTCATTATAATATTATATAGGTATATAAACTGTTATAGTTATTTATAATAAGAAAAAAATTGTTCGATATATTTATTAATAATAATAATATAATAACAATACCACATGTACCACATTATACTCATGTGGGATAGGTACCTATATGTATAATGTATATAAACTAAATTTATTATTAATGTACCTATATTTAGAAAACATTATACCTAATAGCTGATAAAATGATAAATAAAATATATTATTATATTACATATACCTACCTTGATAAATATTATATTGCAAATGATTATTATTAAAAGTATTATTTTATTATTTATTTTTTATTAATACTCCTGTTAGTTGTTACTGTATAGAGTATACTAAGTACTAGGGAAGTAGGGATGAAAATAATTTAAAAATCTGTATGTTACGGCTTTACGGTAAATGATATCAAACGGAGAAAAACGTTTTGCCCGGTGACCCAAACAATAATACCTAAGTAATAACGTTATTAGCCCATATCGGTGGATATTATCGTTATAAAAAACCAAGTATTTACAAGAATCTTCAAATATTATATAGATTAATGTTAATATTTGTTTGGTAAAAATATAATTTGTATTTACCATCTAAACATTCTAATATAAAATAAATTAATATACCTAAATTAAATTTTCCAATTTAAAATATTTCGTTTTTAAATTTTTCAATTTTCATCAACTTTAGAACCGTAAAAAACCGGTACTTTTTGTATACAAATTTAAGGTTCCGGTTCCGGTTTCGGTTCTTTTAAAATATTTAATAACGGTTCCGGTTTGGTTCCGGTTCCTAATATTTTAAGGGTTTTTAGGGTTCGGAACCGGTTCTTTTCGGTTCGGTTCCAGTCCCTGACAAAATATTTTTATCTTGTATCATTGATTTTATAATACGAGTAATAAAAACATTAAAAACTCAGTCTTGCATGAATACTTACCTACCTACCTATTTAATTGTAATTAAAAATTATATTTGTATATATATTATATACATTATAATTTATAACCATAATTTCGAAGAATAAAATAAAATGTGAAATTCACTACTTAGATCCAAATTGAACAATTTTTATTTTTCTTCAATGCAAATAATAATTAGTGCATAATAGTGCAAATTTATATAATTTTTAAAATTTCTGCAAATACAATTTATTAAAAAATTTCAAAAATATTATTAATTTTTAAGATACGATTTCCAAGGCTTGACTGATCACGGGGACCATTAGTCGCTGCAATTGTCATTGTTTCACCATTTTTATTCAATTTCTATAGACTGGTTTCCTATAAGCGAGACAGAAAATTTTTCTCGTAACTGGCGACATATACCGGTCCGAGAGCAGTGCATCGCGCACGTCGTCGTCGCCCGCCGTGATGAATACCTATGGCAAAAACACATTTTTCTGGTGAAGAACCAATGTTTACTGTTTAGTAATTAAATTTACAAAGTATTCTATTTTTCTATTTGATGAGAAAAATACCAATTCAAGAAAAAGATGAATTACCTATCTAGGTACTCGTTTTCTCTTTTTACGACATGCATTAATTAATAATTATTTTTTTTCTCCTCATCCTCCTCTGGTAGGAGTAAAATGTAAAATTTTATTATTATTAATGATATTCATTTAAAAATGAAAAAATAAACTATAAACGTCTTAAGTTCTTAACGAAATGGAAATCACAATAAACCTGAATACAAATATGAGTATTTTCAATTTTGTAATGTTATGTGCTACGATGACTAGTCTTGGACTCTTGGTGACTGTTGCTCCGAAGAAACAGTACCTACCTTTAATCATTTTAATTTATTGTATTTAAATCTACATTTATAACTTTATTATAATATAAATGTATTACGTATAAAAAATAATTTAAAATTTGAAAAATTATCTATTAATAATTTACTGAATATTCTTGAGTTTTTGATAAATTCATCAAACCATTATAGTAGTAATTATTAGCGAAAGGAACCTACATAATTAGATACCTAATTGTAAAAATCATTTATTATTTTAATAATAAATAATCAATGTACATTGTATCCTTTTTACTTATTCACACAGAATAATAATAAAAAAAAAAATTACCTACCATTTTATATGTTTATGCCTATAGGGTACTATAATTTATCATTTTAATAATTAATCATTTAATTTTATATATTTGTTCACTTTTTTGAAAACTAGTAATTAATGTATTACAATTTATAAATAATAAACAAAAAAAAACCAATGGCTATCTTAATATTGTTATTCTGAACATTTCTAATCGATCGACATTGTAATAAGTCACTGAGTTTTTTTTTTTCCTAAATTTAAAACAATTACACATATAAATAAAAAATTAATCATGATTTACATTAAATAATTTTATTCTACAAATATAATATAGTAATATACAAATGATGAGGATACAATTAAAAATGTTTACTGTTATATAACTTAAAACTAATTATACATTTAATTTTTTTTTAATGTTACATTTAATGTATATAAGTACATTATATTATATGGGTAGATAATTTAACTTTAACAAAATTAAAACGTTATACAATTAAAAGTTTAATAGCTACCTATTCATTTAGTGTGAGACTTATAAAAAATAAACACTTTAGAAGGTATACAGATATATATTTTTTATTTTTATGGAATTTTCATTTAATTTATAACAAAAATTATTAATTAATTAATGACTATAATAATTATTAACTATATTATAAGTAAAAATCATGGCTCCGCTCTACAAATTGAAAATAACCACCAATTTGTAATGCAAAACCACTTGAAAGGTAACATATAATGACTAAAATTATAAAACTGTGTTAAAAAACTAAAAAGTGCAAACAATCTTATTTCTACTCCTATTGAACTCTAAAAACTCAGAAGTTGCATTTGTCACCACCACTAATTTGTGGGTCTCATGCTAAACGAATGCCGTTTTATGTTAATTATACTATAAAAATTATAGGAATGAGAGCATAATAATATACAATTATTAATTATTGTTACTGTTATTACAAGTTTCCCTAATTGCTAATATTCCTATACCTACTGAACAAATTTTATGAAAATTAGTTACAAGAGAAAAAATAACTATTAATCAGTGTTGATAAAAGAATAATACAAATATTATTACATACTTAATAGAATAAAACAATTTATAACTGATGAGAATAAAATTCAATATTATGTATATTAATTAACCATTATTTTAGTTGTTACATAATAACTTATAATATTAATATTATAGCACAAGCACACCAAAAGTATGATTTTATTATAAATACCTATACTACACAATGTATATTAAAAGTCTAGGATTTCTATTTATACTGATATTTAAAAATACATTATTCATAAACATAAAGTTGAAAATAAAACCATATATTATACTCATCAATGATATCACAAATCTGTAAAATGTTCTTATATAATGTATTTATTATAATATTGTAATTTTAACATGTATAACACATATAAATATATATATAAAAATAAATACTGTTTAAAATAATTTAAAAATTGTATTGTAAACTATTACAGAGATCAAATTTTTCAAAATATTATGGATTCTTAATTTGTATTTTGTGAATCAGTAATAAATTCCATTAACAAAATTGTATACTTTAAAATTTAATTAAAGTAAATATATTATTTGAACAAACATTAAATACAATATTACGATTTATGATAAACACAATTATATATATCATAAATGAAATATAATTATTTATTATGTAATAAATAGAAAATAAATTTTTTATTTATAATTAAAAAAATATTTTGAATTTAAATATAACACTGATAATAACTTATATACCATGAACATTTGTATTCTTAGTGTATTCATTAGTGAAATAAATGTAAATTTAATAGTAAACATTTTAAAAATGTATAGGTATCTATTTATTATATAGTGCAGGTATATCAAAAGTTATTTTATGGTAGACTAATTTTTTTCAATTATAACAAATATTTTTACTATTTTATATCATAAAAACAAAGAACTCAATAAAGATAATAGTTTTTTTGTACTCCATAATATTGCAATTAACTCTAAATGAAAAAAATAAAATAAAAATACATTGTAAATCTGTCTGTCATTGACATTTTTATATCAATGGATAATTTTGAATAAAAACTATTAAAGATAATTATAAAATTGATAAAAAAAAATATAATAAATGAAACAAAGCCGTATCTGAGAGGGTCCATGGGCCCCGGACCCCAATATTATTTTCAATAAGTACATAAATATTTTTAAAATAATAAATTATCGTTTTAAAATTGATTACTAATCATAAGATATAATATAACAAGTATGATTTCCAATAATACATCAACAACAGGATCATTCACAATCAAAATATGATAAATTATATAATGTATGTCAAATTTATACATTATATGCATTATTAATTATTACATAGTAATTATAATTTTGTACCCCCCAAAAAAAATGTCTAGACAGAACCTTGTAATGAAAATAATTAGTCAACATTTTAACAGGAAAAATATTTTATTAAATTTTCATCTAACTAGAAACATTGAAATGTGTGACAAAATTTATAATATATTATATAATAATATAAAATATATGTGATGAGTTATTAAACAATTATTATAGGAAAATAAAAATAGATAAATGCATTAAAAACAATAAAATATGCAAACATTAGAGATCGTAAATATCTTATCTAAGTAACTGATTATTATTATTATAATTATTATTATTTTTATTTCTATTTGACTATTATAATAAAATAATTAAATTTTAAATTTGATATTAATATAGGAAAACCTAATAAAAAATTATAAATTTGACAATAATTAAATTTGAGCTAACTAAATGATTTTTAATTCATTAAAACAAATATAATATATTAATTATTTATTTTATACAATGCTTATGATGCAATATTTTGATCAGTAATAATTTGAGCAGCTTATAAGAACATTTAAATATTTTTATCTACAATACATAATAAAAATACAGTTAAATTTTAATTTTAACATTAAAAACTTTAGAATAAAAGGAATTATAAAACATAGTAGAATATTTTGGTAGTTATTAATTATGTAGGAAATAGAAAACTGTCATCTAGTATAACCCTAGTTTATGTTTATATATATATATATATTCCTCTTCTGTAATACAGATGTCCTAATTTAAATTTAAATAATTAAGTTTAAGTTTTATTTTTATTTTAATGATTTTCTAATTGAGTAATCAAAATTTATTTAATAGATAATAGATTAAATAAAAAGAAACCTATTTTATGAATAAAATAGTATATTGCATATATGGAAGACAATTATTCTTTTACCTATATAGCTTCCAATAAATATTAAATTTAATATAGTATGACATTTTAATGTTATTTATACCTAATAAGACAAATAAAATAATATGGCATGGCATGAAAAACTGAAAAACACAAATCACTGAACAAATGACTATGATCAAAATTAAAATTTAGTATTTCTATTTTAATTTGTAACAGAAAAAAAAATTAATCAGTGTATAATTAATATTTAAATATTCAAAATAACAACCAATTTTTAAAATTATTTCTAACACTAATAACATTTGCAATTTAATAAAATAAAAATATTTAAATCACTGGTATACTTAATAAAAAATTAATAATTCTAATGTAACAACCTAATAGAGCTTCCCACAATTAAAATTATAATATTGAAATTAATATAATTAGATAATTATGTATTATAGAAGTATATCATTCAAATATCAAGAATACAAATGCACATCGATTAATCTTCATTGTGATTCAAGTAGTTATAAAGTAGTTTTGAAATTCTAAATTTATTTACATTACAAATTTAAGTATAGCTATGTTTTATATTTTACTTTCAATTTCAATAGAAAGTCATACAATATTTACAACATAATTAAATTCAATAATTCAAATCATTCTAAAAAATATTTAAAATATAAACAAACAAAAAAAAAAAAAAAAATAAGAAAAATATTAGTTTTTATTATTAATATTAAATTAAAGGAATATAGTAGATGAAGTGAAGAACTAAAATGTATCAATTGGTAGCACTGGATTAGAAGCATTCCTATAAAAATAATATTATCATAAATCATATATAATTTTACTGAATTTAGTTTAATTAAAACTTACGTAAATTCATTCATCAAATCTAATATACGATAACACAGTTCACATACTTCAGAATCAACTGATTTATCCATACCAATTTTTTGTAGAATGACAACACCATTTTCTTTATTGAGCATTGCACAATATTTGTTAGCTAAAATATAATTTGATATATAGGTACATATATTATAAATTTATACATGTATAAAATTATAATACACATTAATTTTAGATTCTAAGTGAAGTGAAATTATTTACAAACATTTCCTAAAATTATCATTTTGTCTCTATATATCGAGTTTTATAGCATGTAAATTGTATAGGAGCTTAACTATATATTATTTAAATCAGTTCCAAAATAATTTAAAAATTATAAAAATCAATATTTTATTGCTGTTTAAAGTATATTAAGTATATTTTTAGTCAAATCAAAAACATATCAAATTCTTACTCGTATTATTATTTCTCAATGATTAATAAAATTGGCAATTTTGGGTTTTAAGATCTAAACATTCATTGAAGTATAATCATTAGTCACATATTGTTTAATTTAACTCCAATATATTATAAAAAGTTCAAGTGAAATACAGAAACTATGATATTTATATGGATTTTTATTTTGTCTCAACTATGTTTATGTTTAATAAAATTGGCAATTTAGGATTAAGGTTTCAAAATTTTATTAAAACTTTACCTTACATTGTTAACCTAAGTTTGAAAATATTGTGTATATTTTAATTACCAATTATATATATATATATATATATATTTGTTTAAAGCTACACCAGTATCAGCTTGTCTTTTTATGCATGAATTACCTTATTGGATAATAAAAGTGGTCTGATTACCATAAATGAAAGCTATTTATAAATAATTAATTTTTCAATAGTTTTCTTATAGTATACAAAAAATTACTGAAAATGGCAGAAAAACTGTGAAATTCGCAAAAATTATGATTTTAATTTTATTTATTTTATGATAATTTAAGAAATATGTCATATAGAATTGACAATTTTAAAAGGTATCTACATAAATGATACATAACATTTCATTAGTGATATAATTTGGAACTGTGTCTGATTTTTAAATCTAAATAAGTTTATATTATATTAAATGTAATTTAAATCACTAATTTATTATCAGTACATATGACTGAACTTTTTTCAAAATATTTAAATTTTAATAACAAAACAGTGCAGATAATCTTTCACCACTATCCTTTCCATAGCTGTATCATGTCACATATTAAGTTTTTTTTTTTTTTTATTAATTATCTATACTCAATTTATAATTAAAAGGAACTACAGGACCCAACTCTTGTGAAGTGGGCAGGGCTGCTACATCCACAGACTCGTGCAACACCGCTGACAGGAGCAACACATTAGTTTCGTAACGACTATTAACATTTGCACATAATATAAAATTCATTATTTTGAATCGCAATGCTATGTACGGCGGCAAAAGTTTCACAATGACACATGCATGTGGCGATTAGTAGAAAAACGCAACTCTGATGGTTGAATGTAGAGGGGGAAACGGTAGGGTATGATCTGGCCACCGCCAATGAAAATTGGGCACATCCATGGTTCCTTCTAATTGTGAATCAAGTATAGAAAATTTGATTAAAGTATACTGACCATTTTTAGTACAAACATGTAGTATGGCCCAAGCAGCCCATAATTGAACTTGTGGTGTATCAGTTGAATTGAGTAAACTGATAAAAGGCTGAAAAGATCTATATGCTACCATCTCTCCTTCTGGCGGCACCCACTGTTTTACAGCATATCGTAATTCTTCTAAAACTTCAGCTTTACCATTTACAGTGTGTGTCTCCCAACTAGGTTCACATGCTAAATGTGCAATTATTCCAGCTGCAAAGTAACTCACATCAATTTGTTCTGATCGCAAAAGGCGCCTATAATCAATATATGTATTTATTTTTAACAACTATTAACTAAACTATTAGATAAATAAATAAAATATAAATACAATTATAAAATTTTAAATTGGGTACCTTAAAGTAGGAATAATATCATTCTTAAATAACATAGGTCGTAAATGTGGTACTTCAGCGATATTATTTACTAAACCAAGTATTTTAGTTTCTACAGTACTATCATTAATAAATGTATCTAATATAGTCATATACAGCAGTAGTCCACCTTCATCAATAAATACTTTACATGTAGTAGGGGATTCGTCTGAAAAATAAAAATTTAATTAATATTGTACAATTAAAACCATAAAAAAGATTATAATTTATAATAAAATATAGAACAATTAAATTAAATATGTTAATGGTATAGTATTCAAATTATTAGTTTAATTTTAATCTCACCAGTAAGATTCCAAAGAGCACTTAATGTGAATTTCATAGTCACATCAACTGTTTGAGTAGTTAGCTTTTCACTTACTATAAACAACAGTTTAGACATATATCTTGGATTAGAACCTAATTGAGATGTTTCTGAAGTAGAAATTTTTGCAGCTATAAAATATACATAATATATTTTAAATAAAATAACAAAAATTTTAATTTATATTGGTTACAAAAAAAAACCAATGTTGAATTGAATCATTTTTATGTCTCTCATATTAACTAATTTTTTTTAAAGGTAAATAATACAAAAACATAATATTACATAAGTATTAAATTTAGAGTTAATAATATTTTTAAGATGATATAGTTTTTTTTAGTCAACTGATTAAGAATTTTGATAGTATTTTTATTATTTATATTTAATCTTATTATATCTTTTAACAAAGACAGTAAAATACATAACAAAATGCAATCATTCACTAAATATAACTACACTATTTTAAATTTTAAATTCATAAATAGTATATAAAATGTAATAAATGATTTACCTAATATGCTACATATAGCAACACTCATACGGTTCATAACTATATCATTAAAATAATGTAATGAATCCAAGACTAATCTTGCACACCTGAATTTATCCATTTTGACATCCTAATATCAAAGCATAAATATCATTGCACATTAGTTACTTTCAACAAAATATATTTTATATAATAGTGATTATAAAATAAGATTTACTCATATTTATAAATAAAGCACTGTTTGGTAGCACAACAATTGTAATAAAGATCAGTTTGCATAAATAAACTTTAAATGAAAAAAATTATATTTTATTATTGAACTGAAATATTAATATAATTTTCTCATTTTAATCTTAGTTGAAATTAGTTAATATTAATCAAACTTCCATAATTCAGGTAAAAATAATATAATATAGAATATAGGTATTAAATTTATAAGGTTATTCAAAAATGTGAATAATATTTACCAACATAATTTTTGATTATTTTATATTATAACCATTATTATACAATCTATAATATATTGATATACATACTTGTAATATACGATCACTACATAATGTCAACAATGTATTTTTTTGTAATTGACTATGACTGGGATATCGTTCCATGGCATCTAGAGTGGCTTCAACTACTTTAGCCAAAATACGAGGATGTATTTTTGAGGCTAGATCACTTTTAGTTAAATTATAAAGGCAAGCAGTAGCTGCCATTTGTACTGGGAAACTTTCAGAAAGACAGTTCATCACATTTAAAATTAACTATTATAATTGAATAAAAATGATTAAAACCTAATATTTTAAAAATAATTATACTTCAAATTACTTCAATGATATCAACTTGTGGTGTATCATATTTCTCAGTCCACTTAAATAAATGATAAAGACACTTTTGTATATAAGTTGGGCGTTCTGTATAACGTTTTAAACCAGTCAATAATTGTTCTTGAGTCACAACACCAGTAACCTTAAAATTAAAATTTATTACATTGTATAATTATAAATATAATATATATATATATATATATATATATATATATATAACTATTTAAGCAAAGTATATAATTATATTAATAATAAGAATAGAAATAAATTAAATATTGTTACATTATATGTAAGATTTTCATTACTACTGTTTTACTAATGTCTGCTTCATAAAATTATTTTGCACTTTAGCCTAATTTCTATTAATAAATAAATAATACTAACCACTAAGTCAGGATTATATAATGGATGAGTAGGAACTGTAAACATGGCCAATCCACAATCATCCATGTGCATTAAGCCTAAAAATTTTAATTTTTTATGTGTAGTTAAAAAGTCTTGCATGATTCTGGGACCAACATTATCACTTCCTATAAAAGTAATCTCAATTATTTTTTAATTTTACAATTCAAATCAAAATTAAATTTATATAATAAAAAACATCTCATTAAAATAATAGATTATTACTTGGATTTTGAAAATTGAAAATTTTTAAATTTTATTTTGTTCCTTTTTAATTTTTATATTTATTCAAAATTTAATTAAAGCAAAAAATAAATAGTGTATACTTCTTTATAACTAATTTTTTCTATATAAATTATTATACAATATAACAAATATTTTTACTTTATAATAAAATATAATAAGATAAACAATTAAATTAACACAAATAAAATTAACCTGATATATCTAAAGAAACCAAATTAGGTAACCAATCTGGATCAGTCAAAAACTGTAACCAAGGTGTATCACAGCTGAAAGACTCAAAAGGATGAGAATATTTTTCTGATGACAAATCCAAATGTGTTAATGATGTCATACATTTAAGAGGACTGAAGGCAATTAAATGCATTGTAGCTTCCTATTATAAAAACAAATAATAAAATAAAATTGTATATTTAGAAATTTATTTAAATAAATGAAAATATATTTTTTATTTTTTTCAAATAAACTAGTCAATATTAAGAAATTTGACAACTTTCAAATATTATTTACTTCTTTTCTCATGTTCACTTACTTTTTTTTTTTATTTACTATTTATAATATAAAAAATACTTTTAAAATAAATATTATACTCTTATGATTCATTTTAATTTAAACCTAATAATTATACAAAAAAAGTTAACAAAATTAAGTACTCATTTAGTATGCGTCCTACCATTGTTTCTTCACTTAATAGAGATTTTGGATTAGGTATGAGTATACGAGAATGAAAATGAGAAACTTCACATAATTTATTTCTCGTATATGATAATTATAAAAATAAAATATAGTTTTTAGAATACGTATATGAGAAAACTGAGATCTTACAGAAAACGTTATCAGTCAATATTTTTATTTAGTATTATATCATAGATATAAATAATAATTGCCAACAATAATTTTTACCAATTTATATTTGCCATTCTTGTATATGAGAAACATCATACGTTCATGTATACGAAAACAATAAACGAATCCCATGAATCCTGCACATGCCCATTAATGCAATCACGTGATTTTCTCATAAATGTGAAATATATATATGAGATCCAAAATCTCTCTAATATTACATGCCGTACAAATACCACATTGATTTTAGATTCTGAGCGAAGCGAAGAATGTGTTGGTTTTACAATGATGTGTGATTATTTTTTTTTTTTTTTTTTTTTTTTTTATGTCTGTGTACAAAAATACTACCCGAAATAATGCTCCGATTTTCACGAATAGGGTATGTTTCCGGTAGCAAAGTGGACGTACTTTACTTAGGTCATTTTTTAAATTTCTCAAAATTGACGCTATGCGGTAGAAAAAACGGCGAAAAAACTGCATTTTTCGCGAAAAATGAAATTTCGACGAATTCGATTTCTATATTTCACGATAACTCAAGCAATTTTTAAGATAGAGACCTGAAATTTTTTTGGATGTTCACATAGCTACTATATATATGTGGTATAATTTTGGAACCGTTACATTAATTTTTCTCCAAAATATAGGACTTTGAATATTTCGTAAAATTCACGTTTTTACGTTTATAATGTGTGATAAAATTGTTAATTTTGGGTATTTTGGTCTGAAAATTTTACTGAAGTATACTTACATATTACTTAACATCATACTAAAGTATTAGAAAAATCCATTGTCTCAATTTTTTTTTATAGCTGTTTAAAGTTGATATTTTTAGGAAAACGAAAATCTTAGAATCCATACGTATAAATATTCTGAAAACACTTTCACTACCCGAAATAACCCTTCCATTTTCACCAATAGCTAGTTTCAGATGTAAAAGTGGATGTAGATGGTACTTTATTTGCAAGCCCGTATCCAGGGGGGGTTTAGGGGTTCCCCCCCCCCCCCCCCGAAATTTTTAAAGTAGTTTTATATTTATAATATAACAGACTAACTACATATATAACTACGTATAATATAATCATTTATTTTTACTTCATATATTAAAAAATGTTAACCCCCCCCCCGAAAATTGATCCTGAATACGTGCTTGTTAATTTGGGTCATTTTTCGAATTACTCAAAATTGACTATAGGCGGTAGAAAAAACGAAATTTTGACGAATTCAATTTCTATATTTCACGATAACTCGGGCAATTTTTAAGTTAGAGACTTGAAAATTTTTTTGGGTGTTCACATAGCTATTATATACATGTGGTAAAATTTTGGAACCGTTTTTAAATTTTTTTACTAAATATAGGACTTATAGCTGTTTCAAGTTGATATTTTTAGTTCAAACGAAAATTATAATCTGACTGAACTTCGCTCAGAATCGTTTTTTCGAATGCAATGGTTTATCATTGCATTCAAATTCTAAGTAAAATTAAACGCTATGATCCGCACACCTGTATCCTGTGCGGCAGGAGTATCAGCTCTTTTTTTTTCATATTAACATTATTCATCATTGAATAATATTATATTATATAAAAATAAAAAAAATTGTAAACTCGTAAAAAATAAAGTAAAACTCACAAAGTAATAACACACATATGAACACAACTGACCAAAATATTATATTTTCGTTTTCTTAGTGGATATTTACTATAGCAAGTTATCATAGTGAAATCTATAGTATTGTATGTATATCTTAATTGTACTTTCCGGTAATAAAGTTAAATAAAAATTAAACATAGAAAATATTACCAGATTTTCAGTAAGTAATAATTTACCAGTAGGTAGCATACTACACCAACAATTTTACAGTAGGTAGTATACAAACTTATATACAAGTACCCAAAATTGTGTTTAATAAAAATTAATTAAAATAATACGGTTTTTTTTTTTTTAATTTGTATGATTCTCTTTTTATTAATAAATACATAATTTATGAATAAATATTAATTATTAATGTATTCATTAATATATTACATAAAAAGTATTGTATTTAAATAATTTACCGGTTATCTTAATATTTGTTTAAAAAAATAATTTAAAAAATCAATTTATTATACTATAATAAATTTAATTATTATAGAAGTTAGTAAATAGCTAAATGTTATTTTAGATTCTAAGCGAAGCAAAGAATGTATTGGATTTACAATGTGTCTTTTTTTTTATATTTGAAGATACTTTTACTACCCGAAATAATGCGCCGATTTTCACGAATAGCATATTTTTCCGGTTGTAAAGTGGATGTAGTTGGTACTTTATTTAGGTCATTTTTCGAATTTCTCGAAATTGACCCAAAGAAATAGAAAAAAACGGCGTATTTCACGAAAACTGAAATTTTGACGAATTCAATTTCAATATTCAACAATAACTATGGCAATTTTGAAGTTAGAGACTTGAAAATTATATTAGGTGTTCACATAAGTACTATATATGTGTGGTAAAACTTTGGAACTGTTACATTAATTTTTCTACAAAATATAGGACTTTAAAAATTTCGTAAAATTCTCATTTTAATGTATATGAATATAATGTTTGATAAAATTGACAATTTTTGGCATTAAGGTCTGAAAACTTACTGAAGTATATTTACATATTACTTAACAACATATACAAATATTAGAAAAATCCGTAGTCTCAATTTTTTTTTTATTGCTGTTTAAAGTTGAAATTTCAGTAAAATTAATATTTAAAGTATTTATCCTATTATATTTCAATATTTTACAAAAATAATAAATAAAATTGATAAAAATTTTTGATTTTGGCATTTAGGTGACAAGGGATTTTATGAGCAATTATATTGAATTAGAATTGAAAATGTTATAGGGTGTACATTTATGTACTATATGTGTACCTATATGTGATAAAATTTTGCGTTTTTAATATTAAATAAAAAAATGTTAAAATTTTATCAAAATTATCTGACTGAACTTCGGTCAGAATCGTTTTTCAAATGCAATGGTTTACATTGCATGCAAATTCTAATTAAAATTAAACACTATGATTTGCACACCTATGTTCCTGCTGCAGGAGTAACAGCTCGTCTTTTTTCTATTTTAAACTTACGTATTTCATTAAATTTTAATGTTAATTATTAATTTATAATAAACAATTTTTAATATCATTTCATCAACCCCATTATAAATAATAATATAAATAGACAATTATTATTTTACCTTTAAATTATAAACACTTAATTTTCGTAGTTGATTTTTTTTCTTTCCCAATGGTAAAAGTGTATCAACTTTTGTATTAGAAATATCTAGTGATTCTAGATGAGGCAAATCTTCAACAACAGCAATTAAATTATTGGTACTAAACTCTGTATTACTCACATCAAGCGAACGTAAGTTTTTTAATTTTGATAATGAAACAGCCACACAAAATCTCAAATCACTATGAATATACATAAAAAATAATAATCATAATAATTAGTACATTCAAATAATTTAAAAAAACATTGATTTAAAAAATATATAACAAATAATCAAACAAGATAACATTTTCTTTACAATATTAATTTTAAATGTAACTAGTTTTAGCCTATATAAAAATAACAATATTTAGTCTATTATAAAATTAACTTAAACTATTAGAATCATTTATCATTTATAATTAAATTAAGCACTTGTGTTCATTTTTATAATATTTTTATTTAAACTCAAATCACAAAATTGATACTTAATAATCGTTTTTTATTTCAACGTGTTCATCTTCAGTGCATACCAATCACTTAACAACTACTACTACTACTACAACTAAACTGCTTAATACACACTGAAGATGACAAGATTATTATTCAAATACGATTATTAAGTATCAATTTTGTGATATGGGTTTTAATAAAATATTATTTTTTATTGCATATTATTATTGAATATATATATATATATTTCAATAACTTAGGCCCTCCACACACAGTACAACTATTTTTTAACAAGAATTTATAATGAGTTGTAGGAGCAACCATTTGTCTACTCAAACTAAACTGGTTTATAAACAGTTTTCAACTGGTCGCGTGCAACTGTGCTTGCAGGTTGAATTTTGGTTTCAGTTGCATGATTGCATTGTAATAAATGATTTATTAATTAATTTTAATTTATTTTGTATATTCTACCTGAAACTAACTTAAAATAATTTTAATTTAATATTATATTGTGATAAACTGATAATCCATTCATTTCATGTATATTAGGAGTAACCAACTTTAACTATTTCCCATATAATTCTTTTGACATTCTGTAGAATTTTATAAACTTGGTGTCAGTTTGATTTAGTTGTTCTGCTGCTAGAAACAGCCTGCATTTCATACTTTTCTCTATATATGGATGGGTGCAATATTCCCTTCATATTAATTTTCGTTATCTATGGTACTGATAATAGTCAATTATATAATTTTCATCAGAACTACTTGATATATTGTAAAAGTTTAATGTTAACTGTTAAAAAACTCTAAAAAACTTTTAAAAAATGCACATGCTTTCCTAACATGAATTCACAAACGACTGTACAACTGTGCAGTGGCGTAAATTGATTAACATTTGAATGCAATGATAAATCATTACATTAAAAAATACAATTTTGAGTAAAGTTTATCAAATAATATATGTATTGATAAAATTTTTTATATTTATCAGTCTCTACATTCAATATAAATGCCCATAAAACCCTTAAATGAATTACCTAAATACCAAAATTTGACAGTACTTCGCTCAGAATCGTTTTACAAATGTAAATTTGTAATGATTTATTATTGCATGGAAATTTTAATCAAAATTAATTATTATCCTAGTATCCTTTATAGACCTATATCCCTTCCAAAGCTGTATCAAGTCTTCTTTTTATCCTTTAAACAACTAAGTACCAAAAAAAATCTTACATATGATTTTCACAATTATTTGGAACTGAGTTTAGTAATATGTACTGAATCTTTAATAAAAATGTTAAAAAATTATTGTTTTTTTATTAATTATTATTGCAAAAGTATAGAGTAATAATCAGAAGAATACTTAAATGGATTCTTAGATTACCGATTACTACAAAAAATCTAGCTAAAAAAAAAAATTTTTAATTTTTTGGTAATATGATAAATATTAAATAATATGTCAGTATACTTCATTAAAATTTTCACACCTTAAAACCCAAAATTGCCAATTTTATCAAACATATAGATAAAAATATGAATTTTAGGAAATATATTCAAAGTTCTATATTTTGTAAAAATATTAATGAAAAGGTTTTATCACATAATGTTTTCTTATTGTATAGGGTCAATTTTGAAAAATTTGAAAAATGACCTCAATAAAGTACCAATTACATTCACTTTTCAACCAGAAATCGAATAAATTTAATGAAAATCGGTGCAAGACAAAAAAACAAAAAAATAAGATACACATCATTGTAAAACCAATACATTTTTCACTTTGATCAAATCTAAAACATATTTCAAATGTGATGGTGCAAGTGCATCATTTGCATGGGCCAATTTACGCCACTGCAACTGTGTACACTGGTCGAAATTCGATCAAACTTGTATATGGAGAAAAAACATAAATTGATTGCAAACTAATTACACAACAATCACTCATGCAACTCATTTAAGATTTTCGTTGCAAAACAATTTTACTGTGTGCGAGGGCCTTATCAATAAAATAAAAAATATGAGTCAATTTTTTTAATATAAATACAAAAAAGTTAATAGCTACAGGTATATTAAATATACTTACTAAGAATCACTAATGAATGAACTATTTGATACACACAATGAATCTAAATTCTGTGTTGTCCATTCACCTAGTGAACCAACCAGTTCGTTTACTGTACAATCTAAACCATGAACTTTTAGTTTTTTTATTTTATGTTTTTTCAGTGTTCTTAAACCTTTAGTAGTCAATTTTTTTGTTTTGGGTAATATAACATTTCTAAAAAATACAAAAGAAGATACAGTTCGATTATATAATATTAATATCAGAGCATAACAATTCTAATTTAAAAAAATGTATAAAAAAAAAAAAAAAAAGTCTTAAGAAGATCATACATTATAAGGTACATGTCATTACTATTTTTTTGTTAATTTAAACTTTAATGTATGTAAGTTATATAATTTGTAAATTATAATATAGATTATAGGGAAATAATATTAAATAAGAATAGAAATAAATATTAGATTAATTAGGACAGTTATATATAAATATATATATATATATATAAAATAATAGGATTATACCTAATTCTATATATTCTAATCTATAGATATATCAACATTAAACATATTAATGTATTTTGTCATTCCTTAATTATATTTAATAAATAATATTCTAAACGGTATGTACAAAAAATATGTCTATAAAATATGTATTTACTCATAAAAGTATCATAACAAATCATAAAAAAAAAAATTATGATATTGTTTCTTAACAAGATTAAACACATTTTATGTACCTAATTTTATAATTTGTATATAACCAAAATATATATTTGTATGTAAATATTTCTAATATAATCATATTTATCAATAAAATTTAAAAAATAAATACTCTATCAAAATTATAATATATAATATATAATTTTATTAAACTCATGAGTCATGAGTATTAAGTATTTTTAATTAGCTACAAACCTCAAATAAACATTTTTATGACTGAATAACGATAGTATCTCATCGTTAAGTTTATTACGTATACTAAGTTTTGTTAATAATATCTCTGACACTTCCATTGGCAAATAGGCATTATTGTCAATGAACATGTACTCCGATTCAGAAGGTTGCAAGTCAGTCTCACTTATTTGTTCAGCCATGTAAAGTTTTTCAATGTTGTCACACACATAGTCGATGCACAAATCTTTCAGTGTTCCGGGATTATCATACATTGTGAATAACAATACTTCTTGATTTAAATGAAAAAATTATAATCCAAATAAAATAACAAAACAAACAATGTGTTTCATAACACGAGTTCTAAAAAATTAATACGAAAGTCACATTATTATTCTATGAAAGTCAGCTGATTGTATATTATGAAGTGTGAACTATAAATTATAATGAAAATATTATGATCCTCTTTACCTATTAATGTAATGAAATAAACTTCCTACTATTTAGCGAAAGTGTGAGTCGAAGTCGAATATGATAACATTGATAACGAAATAGATAATAAACTAGGAGTTCTCAATATATACATTAATAAATTATTACTCTATGATAAAAACAAATTGGATCAATATAAAAAATCTATAAATCCAATATTCCAATCCACTTTGAATAAAAACAAAATACAGTTGTAACTTGTAATATACCTATTATATATTTATTTAATCTACTAAAATTTTAGTAGTTGTAAATTTGTGATATATAATACATATTTATATGTTCGTGAATGTGATTTAATAATTAATAGATAAAATTAATACTGATTTTACATAGGATTATAGGAACCTAATTAATTTTAATTTAAAAAAGTAAAAAATCATTTTTATTTAATTTGATCACGGTGAACCGTGATTTTCATACAATGAAATATTTATTTATAATTTAAAAAATGTATATTTAGTTTCTTAATTTAATTGTTATATTCTGTGATTTAATGTAGGCAGGGGCGTCATTTGGGGGGGAGTCAGCGTGTGCAACGCATAGAGTAATTACTAGTATAGAGTATATTACTCTATGGTGCAACGGCACCACTAAATTAAAAATGTTAACAATTGGCCTGCCATTAATACTCCAATGCGCAATACAATATGTTTTTATATTTAATATAAACCATAGAGTAATTACTCTATGATATAAACAAAATAACTGTATAATAGTCACAGACATATAAAACACATATAAGTATAGTTTTGTTTATTTAATATTTTTTGTTTATCAGTTTTCTTATCAAATGTATACGGTGCGCATCGAGATAGATATTGTTATCTATCTCGATGACGGTGTGTGGAGGTGATTTACGTGTGATGGTAATATACTCGTCAGTGCTCAGGGGTGGGTTTTAACACTTGCCAAGGGGCTAATTAAATTTGTTTTATATTTATAATACAAATGTTATACTTATAGTTAATAGTTATTGCTAAAAATAATATTAGTAGAGTTACTACTACTTTACTAGGTATTTCAAATAAATAAATAAATAATTCAAATTTTAAATACAATTAAATAAATATTATAATGTTAATATTTTCTTTTTTCTTATTTTTTCTTCTCTTAAAAATGTAGTCAAATTTACGCACTACTATGGTCTATGGATGATGAAAGACTAAATGAACTTATGGTACTTAATGTTGAAAAAGAAGAAGTGAATAATATTAATCTAGAAGATGCTGTACTGCTGTAGATTTATTTTTTAAACTTAAAAATCACCGATATTTCCTAATTTAAAATTCGTATGGCATCAATTTAATTTTATTGTTTATTAATTTATATTATATTACTTCTTGTGTGTTACTATGTTCGCTTGTTTAATAATGTACTTATTTGATTAATGTTATTTATCTAGAACATTTTGAATAAAATGGTAAAATGTACATAGGTTACAAATTAAAATTTTATGTGCTTTTTTTTTTTTGCTTTTTGCTGCATTTATCTTCTTCGATAAATAATTAATTCTTTATAGTCTTTTAGATTTCACATTGTGTTTTACTATTTATGTTGATGATTTATATTATTTTTATTGTTCATGATTTATAGGGAAAAATAATAGTAAAATAAAGTACATAATTTTATATGGCCTGCTTGACACCTCGCACACCCCAAAGAAAAACTGAAATGACGCCCCTGAATGTAGGCTATTTACATTAAATCAAATTAACATATTATTTTTAACATCCAGTAATATTTCAAGTCTCTAAATTCAATGTTGCCTGAGTTATCGTAAAATATTGAAATCGAATTCGTCAAAATTTCAGTTTTCGTGTAAAATGCAGTTTTTTCGTCATTTTTTCTACCGCTTAGATTCAATTTTGAGAAATTCGAAAAATGACCTAAATAAAGTACCAACTACATCCACTTTTCAACCGGAAACATATGCTATTCGTGGAAATCGGAGGCATTATTTCGAGTAATAAAAGTGTTTACAGAATAAAAAAAAAATAATCACACATCATTCTTAAACCAATAGGTGCATTCTTCGCTTTGCTCAAAAACTAGAATATTCAAAAATCTGTAAATCCATTAATTTAATTTTAAATTAATAATTATACTCAAAATGACATGAACAATTTTTCTATCAAATTTTATATAATTATGTATATTAGAAACATAAATTATAAAAACAAAAATAAAAGCATTTTAAAAAAGCAAGAGAAGGTAAACTGGTGTGGAAGGGATACAGGTATAAAGAGGATACTAGGATAGTGTTGAATTTTGATTAACATTTGAATGCAATACATTCGACAAAACGATTTTTAGTGAAGTTTATAAGATAATATAATATGGTAGGTACAAATTAAAATTTTTACATTTAATCAAACTCTACGTTCAATATAAATAATTTATTATAAAACCCCTAAATGAGTCACCTACATGGCTTATGGAGATATGGCTACATATTCAAATCTGACAGTACTTCGCTCAAACTATTCTCTTTACACCTGTATTCCTTCGACCCTTCCACATCAGTGGAACCTTCCAGGGGTGTCATTTCATTATCTCCTAAGACAGGGCAAAATAATAACCGGCCCAATAGTTTTATAATTTATAAAGTACTCCATAGTCCCTATACATACATTTTTTTATTTAAATTATGATACATGACATTACATATTATATTACATAACATATATATAGGTACATACGTGATACGTTATACCTATTATATTACAAATTTACAATCGTACATAATATAATGTTATCCTATATATTTTACTCTATAAGATACGTATTTATGATAATATTATATTAAGTTCACAATTGTATACCTACCTAATTGTAGCGGCTCATTATTATTAATACGTTGATTCGTGAACAGTAGGTATATGTCTGCCGGCCTAAATTTACTTTAAAATTTTTTAGGGATGGGCAAATGCATACTTCTGCTCCCCCCAAATGACGCTCCTGCTCCCTTCCCTTGATTTTTATACTTTAAAGAGTTATAAAAAAAATTGTAAATGTAATAATTCACAATTAATGGGAACTGAGTCAAGTAAATTGTATTTGAACTTCAAAAAATGTTGTCAATTTTATTTAACATTATTGTAATTTATTGAAATATAAATATATAATAATGTATAGTATCCATTATGACGAAATAAATAAATTTAATTCGTCATGGTATTCATCACATAAATGTACTTTAAGTATTGATTTTAATCAAATTTCAATTTTAAACACCTTAAAAAAAATTGATACATATTTTTCCAATATTCGAAAAATACGTTAACCAATATGTAAGTATAGGTACTTCAATAAAATATTTTAAAAATTTCCAAATTTTTTGGCTTATTTATTAATTTTTATTTTAAAAGTATTGAGAAATAATAAGAAGAATACTTGTATGGATTCTAAGATTTTCGATTAAACTAAAAATACCATTTTTAAACAGCTATAAAAAAAAATTGTAAATTGGGATTTTTCTATTTTAGAATCTTGTTAAGTAATATGTAAGTATATTTCTGTAAAATTTTCAGACCATAAGAGATAAGACCCAAAACTGCCAATTTTATTAAATATTATATACCTACATAAAAACGAAAATTTTACTAAGTATTTAGTTATATCTTATATTCTTATATTTTGTAGAACAATTAACGTAACGGTTCCAAAATTTTATCACATATATAATAGTACCTATGTGAATACCCAATAAAATTTTCAAGTCCCTAAGTTTAAAATTGTCTGAGTTATCGACTTATCGTGAAATATTGAAATCAACTTATTCAAAATTTCAGTTTTCGTGAAAAATGCCGTTTTTCGTCATTTTTTGGTAGTTTTTCTTATCGCATAGGGTCAATTTTGAGAAATCAGAAAAATGACATAAATAAAAAATAAAGATAAAGTACTAACTAGTAACTATATCCACTTTCTAACCAGAAACAATATATTTTATTGATGAAAATCGGATTATTACTTCGTGTTGAAAAAGTGTCAACAGCCATAAAAACAAAAATAAATAAACAAAAAAGACACACATCATTGTAAAACCAATACCTACATTCTTCGTTTCGTTCAGAATCTAAAATTTAAGTAGGTAAGAGGTAACTCGTAACTGAAATTTCAAGGGCGATTGGTTTATTAATTTAATTATAGAAGTATAGACTTATATTTTTTTTCTAGTTTTAATCATAAATAAAGAAATAATGTTTGTCGTTTATTGATACCTATTTACTATTTAGTAATGTCCAATGGCGCGTAGTATTTAAGTAGCAATAGTGTAATATATATACTGTATGTCTGTATAAGGTATAACTGCTTAGTACATCATACCTGCAAAATAATACAAATTTAAGTTTAACAAAATATTTAATTTTGGTCAATCATAGATTTATTTAAAAATAATACATGGCCATGTTGAAATTCAAGATATTTGATTATTTAAAATAAAATGAATAAATGTAAAAGCCAGAAACAAACTCTAAAACGCGACGGGCAGTTATTAACTCGGTAACTCACTACTACTATATTCTATATATAGGTACCTAATAGTTTACTGTATTGTTACTTATCAGTTTATCACTAGCATAAACGCAAGATTTTTAATTTTGTAATTATTACTAGTAAATATTTACTATAAATTGTACTCATTATTAACTAAAGTACTAAACAGTAAACAGGCCAAGGCCCAAAAATAACACTAATAATAGCAAATAGCAATGCATTATAATTGGACATTGGTATAACGTACGAACGTACTAGTTATACATTTGTAAATAATCAATAGACATTTTTTACACAAATACTAGGTATACCTACTTAAATATTAAAATATCTTTTTGTTCAAGTGTGCCAAGATGAGGTGTTAATTTTATATTATAATTTTTTACTTTCATGAGTCATAAATTTATGCACTACAAATTTACATTAGTACAAAATGAAGAATATCATATGTGTCATGTGACATGTCCACACAGACAAGCATCATCGTCACCGATGAACTTGATACACGGGCATTTGGTGAAAACACTTTGAGAACTCTTTAATTTTTAATATCTCATTATCTCACCATTCGCCATCCTAAAAAGTTCCGTAATTCTGCAGCATTGCAGGCTGACAGGCTGTGCAGCTATTATCTATTTCTATTCATTCGTCATGTTAGATTTGTCATACAATTATTGCTCTATGGTTAGATCAGTGTTTCTCAACCTTTGTATTACGGCGACACACTATTAAAATATTTTATATTTTGCGACACACTATACATAAAAATAGGAAAATAGATTAAGAACTTAAATATTATGAATGCATATAGGTTTGGTATCAATGAAGGTACCTATTATAAATATAAATTATTATTTATTATTAATTATTATAATTATATAAAATTGAATATAAAATATATATATATATATTATACAATATAACATTTTTTAATGCGAAATTTGTGACTGATGTTTTGTACATAATTTATATATGCGTGGTGCAATTTTAGATGGGAAACTCGTAATTCTTCTTCAACACTGAGCAATCTTTCCCTCTTTTTGTTTTTAATCTCATTTAACATTGAGAAAGCTACCTCACATAAGTATGAAGTTGAAAATGGCAATAAAATTGATATTGCTAACTTTGATAAACTTGGATATTCATTTTTTACAAATATCCAAAATTCATCTAGCTCCAGTGTGGAAATATTTAAAATTAAACTACGAAGAAATGACAAAGGTAGATAACGTATTTTAAATTATTTTCACAGTAATATTTTTTAATATTAATTTATGTTTATTGATACTGTTTAAAATTATTTGTTAATATTATGGTATTGTGTTTTTATATACCTTGCAAACTTGAAAACTCGCGACACACTTCCACCTATCCCGCGACACACTGGTTGAGAAACACTGGGTTAGATTAATCATTTGTTATCAATATCATAATTTATGTCTGATAAATGAAACTTCAATAGTCAATCTCATTCTCAATACTCATTACTCAATAGTTCGATCTCGATGTAGACAATGTTATTTAGTACCTATGTAGTATTATATTACTATAATACTAGTACTAGGCATATGAATTCAAAATGCTAATTATTGTTATTATTGTTTATTTACACTGTAGGTTGTTTTCTTAATGACGTAATTTCAATAAAATATTTACAGAAGAATTAATAAAATATTTAACATTACTTATCTTTTGATTTTTAACATGATATAATATATTATAATTATTGTGTTTAATTTTGCAAATTAATTTTTAATTATGTAAATATTAAATTCTAACGCCTAATGTAGATTAAAATTAATTATGGGATAAACTTTTTCGTGTGGATCATTTGTCACGAATAAACATATAATGGAAAAGTTTGCTGTTGATTTGGACAAAGTACTTGATGAATTTGAATTCAATGAGGGTATTTTGATATTTACGTTTAGTTTATAGTTATATTATATTCTCAAAGAAATTATTTTCTTTTTCATATAGAAAAGGAAGAACTTCAAGTGTCTATTTCAAATGGCCGTTCTAATATAATGCCAGCACAGGTAATTATTTTGTTTTAGTAATAATTTTTCATTTTAATTTATAATTACAACAATATTTTAGACTCATCTTCCTCCCATTTCTGGAAAACTATTACCGGCTGCAAATTATCGGCGTCCTGCATTTGAACCTATAAATTTAGCTGATGCTGATTTTGGTATAGATCCATCTATCTCATCTTCTAAATCTGATAGTTTACAAAATGGGTTTATTGAATCAGAAGAAATTGCACCACTTTTGGATATTGATTTTTCTTCAAATTTAAATACAAATGCAGTTGGTAGTATTCTAGATATGATTGATGAATACCAATATAATACATTTAATTCAAATTTGCCGCCAGACTCATATAACAGTGAAGAAACATCAAAAGACTTACATTCAAATTTATTAGAATCATATGATTCAGTTAAAGAAAATGATAGAAATCATTTAAGTGATGGCGTTTCAAAGTTACCAATTGTAGCATCTTGTCCTGTGCTAATTACTTCACCTGATTCGTCCAAAGATGACTGTACATTATCTAGTGAATTACAGTCTTTAAATACATCAGAAATTTGTGATGTAGATAGTACAAATGCAGATTATTCAGATACTGAACTCTATAAATGTCTTCAAGAATATGAAGAAAGAGATGATATATTATCAGTAAATCATGGTAATAGCTCAGCAGATATTATAACACCTTATTCTGATTTTTCTGATGAATTAATTGCTGAAAAACCATTAATATGTGATGATAGTGTGTCTGAGACAAAAGATACATTATCATCTGAAACATCTAATGATTTATCAATTAATGATGAACTTCAAGAAAATATTAAAGAACATTCTCTACTTACTAAAGAAGAAAAAGCAATACTAGAAGAAACACTTGGAGATTTATCAAATCTAGATGCAAGTTTTGAGGAATGTGATACTGATGATGAGCAACTAGAAAGAGAGTTGGAAAAAATTTTAGATATAGCTGAAGAAAGTGAAGTCGCAATTGACAAATCTCAAAAACATTTAGAAGAACATGATGATAATGACATTCCAAATTTACCAGTAATTCCTATCAATCCTGATTTAAACTTGGAATTAGAAACACAACATGATGAATCAATACTAATCATTAAACAAGAAATAAAAGATAAATCTTTAGCAACAGTATCTACAAATGAATGTGTTATTGAAGACAAAGAACTTTTATTAGAATCACACAATGAGCGTATTTATTCATCTGAAAAAGAACCTACTGAATCCTTGTGCAGTATAGAATCAACTGAAACAATATTATTAAAAGATGACAATCAAGTGAGTAATAACACTGTTACGGATTCATTAGATTCTCAGAGTACTTGTTCTTTACCATCTGAAGTGGTCGGTGATAATGAAGAAAATTTTGAAGAAACCCGTATTCAGAGACCTAGTACACTTGATTTAAATGGAATAACAAATTGTGAAACTGAACTACCATCTGTTTTAAGTACAGGTATTATTCAAAAATTATAGTATACATAATTAAGTGAAATTTGAATTTTATATAATATAAAGATATTTTGATTTTTAGATTCAGAATGTGCACTATCATTGATTGAACGTCGACTTGGAAAGTTACAACCATATTGGGTACCTGACGAAGCAGCAAAAAGTTGTATGCGATGCAAATTAAAATTTACTGTTGTTAAACGTAGACATCACTGTAGAGCTTGTGGCGAAGTAATTTTAATAAAAATTGAAAAAGCTTAAAGAATATATATTTATTTAACTATATATTATTTCAGGTTCTATGTTCTAAATGTTGCAATTTACGAGCTCGCTTATCATACTTAAATAATAATGAAGGACGAGTCTGTCAACAATGTTTTAATACACTTGCTAAAGGTATCATTTAAATATATGTATTTATATATACATAATATACAAGTATATAATTATTTAAACAAAAATGAAATGTATGTATTTTGTTTTAGCATCTCAAGTGGAACAAAAAGTAGCTACAATTAAACATCCAAACCCAAATAATCCGATGGAATATTGTTCTACAGTTCCACCATTACAACAAGTTACTGATTCTAAAAACCAACCGGTACCATCTGTTTTAGTTCCTGTAAGCGTACTAAAAAGAGAAGGTATTTATAATTGTATAATTTTAAATTTATTTTAATATTCTAGTTTTTACTAAATATTAAATATTCATAAGTCATAACAAACATTAAAATCAGTGTATTGAATACAAATGATATGGCATATCCTTTACTGTCAAAATGTGCATGAGTATTATTTATTATTTATTAGTTATATGTTTATTACTTTATTAATAAAAAAAGAATCAACATAATAAGTGTCTGAATTAAATTAACTCTAATTAGAGTTAATCAGGGGGTAAATCATTTAGAATTGTGCACTAGATTAAAGAATTCCTAAAGATTTTCTACAGTTTTCCAGTGTTTTTACACCAATATCCTGTCGTGAAATTCGTGAATTACTCTCCGGAGTTAATAATTAAAAAGACTTTATAGTTTTTATAGTGTTAAAAGTGTTATTTTTCAATTACATATTAATTATATTGACACAGTGTATGCACGGGAGCAGTAAATGATGCCCCTGAATATTTTTTGATCTATTATTAAATGCTTGGCCTCAATAATTTAAATTTCTATAAATTAAATAGATTATATTTGTAAAATAATTAATTTTAATTAATGACATATTTTTCAAATAAAGACTAATACAGTTATAATTTTGATACTTAAGTAAAATTATGAATCAAATTTTTTTGAAATTGTGCCAAATTTATTTTATGCTGCCTTTGCATTTAGAAACTAAGCTATGTATATTTATTAATAATATAATTAAAGAAAATTAAAGTAATAATTATAAATTAATTAATAAATAATTGTTTTTTTGAAATTATATTTCTTATATCGATTGTCCCATGAGGTTTGTCCCTACCAATAACTTTTAATCTATTACATATTTTTAAAATATTATTTTTGCAACCTATTTATTACATAAACAAGTCACATTTTTCATTATTATAAAAAATTTTTTTTTAGTATTTGAAGTAAAAAAAAAATCTTTCTTGAGACAAGCAATTAATAGATTTTATTTTTCTAAAAATGTTATTAATTGAATTATTAATTTCTTTAAATATTATATATACTTAGTTATTAATTTTCAAAATTTAAATAAAATCAATATTTTATAATCAATTTATATTCAATGTAAACTACGGCGTTTTATTTCTGTTAATTAACAAACATAATATTATAATTTAAAAATTATAATTATGTTTGAATTAATAAATTATAATATGATAACAATAAGCTTTCTTAATTAATCGAAAATGGTATTGTCACGAAATGGTCAAAATATAACGTTTACTTCTTCTTCATATCGTGTCCGAAGTTTAAAGATGCTTTAAAGTTAGATTTTCCCTTTCCATGACTTGGCCATGTTTATGGCTGCGTCTGTTGCTGTAATTATATCTTTATTGGAACATATCGTTGGATTCCAAGGGCATATTAATACATGTTCCGTTGTTTCTTCCTCCTCGCATTCACAGTCTGCTGGTTCGTCAATGTATCCCCATTTCTTTAGGTTGTCCTTTGTTTTAGCGACTCCTGTTCTGAGACGGTTTAAGGTTTTCCATGTTGTTCATTCTTCGGTATTACCTAATGGTAGTCTTCTTTCGGTCTTATTTCAAATTTTTTAGTGTCGTATGTATTTTGCCATAATATTTACTGATAGTGCTGATATATTATTTGATGTTTAATGAGTCAAAAATTAATTATTTTTTCATTTGGTCATAACTCATAAGGTTAGCCTATATTATTATTATTTTAGATTCTGAGCGAATCGAAGAATGTATTGGTTTTACAATGATGCATGATTATTTTTTGTTTTTTGTTTTTTTTTTATGTATGAAAAAAAATTTCGAATTTCTCAAAATTGACCCTTAGCGATAGAAAAAATGACTAAAAAACGATATTTTTCACAAAAAATGAAATTTTGACGAATTCAATTTAAATATTTCACGATAACTAAGGAAATTTTGAAGATAAAGACTTGAAAAATTTTTTGGGTGTTCACAAAGCTACTATATATATGTGGTAAAATTTTAGAACCGTTTGGTTAATTTTTCTACTAAATATAAGACTGAATATTTTGTAAAATTCTCGTTTTTATGTATATAATGTTTGATAAAATTAGAAATTATTGGTATTAAGGTCTGAAAATTTTACTGAAGTATACTGATATGTTACTTAACATGATATAAAATTATTTGGAAAATTCTAAGACTTAATTTTTTTATAGGGGTTTAAAATTGAAATTTCAGTAAAATCAATATTTAAATTATTTATATGGATTTTTCTTATTATATTACAATACTTTACAATAATGTTAAATAAAATTGACAATTTTTTTTAAAAAATTTTGAAAATTTAATTTAAGCTGTAATACATTTCACTTACCTCAGTTCCAATTAATTGTGAATTATTAAATTTTTGGTTATTTTTTATAGCTGTTTAAAGTATGAAAAAGAAGAGCTAATACTTCTGCCGCATGGGATACAGGTGTTCAAATCATAGTGTTTAATTTTAATTAAAATTTGAATGAAATGATAAACTATTGCATTTAAAAAAAACTATTTTGAGCGAAGTTCTGTCAGATATAGTCAGTTAGGCGACAAGGGATTTTATGAGCATTTATATTGAACTTAGTGACTTGAAAATTATATAGCGTGTTCATTTATGTACTATATGTGTGATAAAATTTTGCGTTTTAAATATTTAATAAAAAATGTCAATATTTTAAAAAATACCTTCATTATAATCTGACTGAACTTTGCTCAGAATCGTTTTTCGAATACAATGGTTTATCATTGCATTCAAATTCTAATTAAAATTAAACCCTATGATTCGCACATCTGTATCCCATGCGGCAGGAGTATCAGCTCTTCTTTTTTAAATTAAATTTTATAATTGAAAAATCAAAACTACAAATTGATTATCTTATAATTATCGTAATTAATATGAAAATAAAAATGTCATTTTTATTTTTATTTTAAGCATATACACACTAAATTTATATAATATTGAAAAATGTAACTTACATAAATAGGTTGCAAAAATCAGATTTAAAAATATGTAACAGATTAAAAGTTAGATAAGAACAACCCTGTGGACCTCTTGTATACATAAAATATAAAACAATTTATTTTCAGTTACTCAAGTAAATTATCTCAATATACTCGTATCTATTTCTTGTAAAGAATTATGTTTTGATTAATTTCTTAAGTACCTAGTTTATATTATATTACTTAGTTAATTAAATTAATGAATACATACTAATAGTTTTCAAATGTATTATATTTCATTTTTGTAATACTAAACATTATTTAAAAAGTTCTTTATTGTTTATTAATTTATTTTAATTGTTATTTAATTGTTAATGTTTAGTTGTTATTAAGCGAAACAAAATTAACTTTTATCAATGTACTGAAATCAATAAAGGTAAAGCATTTATGGTAAGTGTGTGGGTAAAGTAAAATACAAGAACACTAAACCAATATAATAATTTAAACTGTATATTGTAATATAACAAAATGACAAATGACACTAGAGACGTCGCGGTAAGGTACTGACTCGGTACTGACTAACTCGGTCTGGTTGTGGCGCTTTATATAGGCCGTAGAATGTTCTCGGGGTAGCGAGAGACGGCGCACGAACATTCTAGAACGCTCCACCCGACGCGCGGCAATTATAGCTACCTGCCGCGCGGCGCGAGCATCCCAGAACGTTCCCGGCGCTCGCTACACATTTATAAAATTAATAAATTAAGATAATTGTTCTCAAAAAGCATTTTTTTTTTATTTTATTTTCAAGTTATTACTAAATAATAATACAATTTAAATAAAGAAGTATTAATTGATAGCGTATTTAAAATTCCCTTATGTATTATAGTAATGTCACGTGGTTAAATTTCATATTTAATAATTTGAAATATTTTAAGTTTTAAGGTTTGACTTGATTAATTTATTTTGTTTTATTTTTATTGTTTTAATAAGAAACATTATAATATAATAAAATATAAATACATAATAAACTATATTATTATAAGTATAATTAATTTAATTCTAATAATAATACCTACTAAAGTATATAAAATGTTTTTGTTATATCTGATAATCCTTAATAATACCCTTATATTTTATACTTGATATTCCAAGTAATAATTATCATTTATCATAATAACTTAATATCATATTACTTGTAAGTTGTAATAGTTATATTAAATTTATATTTTGTATACTGTTTTATTTTAATAAATATTTGTATTAAATTTTAATGTTAATATGGTTTAATAATTTTAGGACGTGTAAAGTCAGATGTCCCTAAACAGGTAATGTTTAGTGATGGTATTCGACCCGGAGGAGATTTAACTGATTTAGATGGATCATCTGAAAGGATTTTGCCAATACGGCGACAATCTCGGTCATTAAAAAAACTGAGTCCTACTATTAACAGTAAGTCTTTAAATTATATTATAATCTATAATAATATACAATATTTATATATATGTTACGGTAAAAGTACGAATATCGGTAAAACCTAGGTTTTACAGCTCGCGGCAAAAGTCGGAATTCCGGGCATTTACTGATTGAACTTGGTAAATTCTAAGACATACAAAATTATTCGGTATAAATCAGAATCATTATTATAGTTCGGGCTTTTACAAGAGAGATATGATAAATCTTAGGATATACATTTACACGTTGGTAAAAGTCCGAATAATACAATTTATATTATTGTACAATATTTATTTATTTTTTTATGAGTGTTAAAGATTATTAAGTATTTATTTGAGAAAATATATTTAATTACAAGTAATATTTATATAAAAATACTAAATATAATTAAATATATAATTATTTAATAATATATAAAAATATATAAAAATTATGTTATTAAAAAAAAGAACAATTTAAATTTATTTATTAGTGCATACTTGACTATTATGACACCTAGAATTGCATAACACTTTTAGAACGACATTTACATTTATTTGTATTATATTTTTTAGTACAATCACATATTATTAACCCTTGTCCACTAGTTAAAGATAACTGAGAGACTGCTTGTCTAATACCTATTTCATTATTGGGAATGATTGCTGAACGTAAAATTTTTTTTCACATAGTGTGAATTTGTTCCTTGTAAAATGTTGTGTAAGTGTTCTGGCTTTAGTACCTAAACGATAGAATTTTTCTCCGTCACTACATCTAATACTATTACACTGACAAGTACTTACAAGTACTTACAAGTATTGAACAGTTCAGACTGTTTTATAAACTCTCGTAAAAGTTTGCCATCAAATCACTAATATCACAATCTGAACTGAACTCTATTCTTATAATTATGACACAAAAATAAGTTTATTATTCCCATACTATATACTCGTTTAACTACTATATTATAACATACAAATTATTTAATATTTTACAATAAAAGAACTCTTATATTATTATGGGGGAAAATATTTACGATTGTATTCATATTTTGTAAAACAACAAAAAATTATACACAAATAAATAATAATTTTTATATAATATACCTGTAATTAAACATATCTAATTGTTTTCGTCAAATAATTATAATTTAACATCAAAAAATTAAAATGAATTGTATTATTCGGATTTTTACCAACACCAACATGTAAATGTATGTCCTAAGATTTACCATAATATCTCTCTTGTAAAAGCACGAACTATAATAATGATTCTGACTTTTACCGAATAAAGGTCTCCACACACTGCCGCGGTGGCGGTGGCGGTAGCGGTGGCGGTGGCGGTAAAATGATATACACGTATTTGATACTAGACCTACACACCGGCGCGGTGAAATCGGCGGTGAATATCGCGGTACATTACCGCGGCGGAAAATTGTGTCCGGACCAATTTCACCGCCGCGGTGACAGCTATATTATTATTATTATATTATATTAATATAATATCTATATGTATTTTTCCGTATATTATATTATAATTCTGCCAAAGTTTCATATAAGGTAATATACAGGGCTGGATTTGGGGGTGGGGTGGTACGCGGGGAGGGGGGGTACCTCTTAGATTTTTTTTTAGCGTACCCCTACTATTTATTATATACATACAATGTATTTTGTATTTTTATTTAATATACAATGTATTTTGTAATAATAAACATTTAATTACAATTTGTGACTAAAAACCAATGATTTTAAATTTATAATACAATATTATATATTATATATTGTACATATGTCACCGCCACCGCCACCGCTGCGATGTGCGCGATCGTTACCGCCACCGCTACCGCTACCGCCACCGCCACCGCAACCGCGGCAGTGTGTGGAGACCTTAATTTTGTATGTCCTAGAATTTACCAAGATCAATCGGTAAATGCCTGAAATTCGGAGATTTGCCGCGAGCTGTCGGTAAAACCTAGGTTTAACCGGTATTAGTACTTATACCATAACATATATATGAATAATTAATGCTATACCCAGTCAAAACTTTATTTTCTTTTTTTCTTTTTTTGAAAAATGATTATCATAGCAGTTCCTATTAGTAGTTTGGTACCTATGATGTATGAACCATTTGTACATATGTATTTAGTTTTAATTTTTAATTCTTTTATAATTTATATTAGGTATAAATAATTTTACATAAAAATTATATTTTTATAAAAATAAAATTTTGTTATTAAATTTCAACTATGTAGCATCACATATACACATAACACATAACATATAATTATATTTTCTTAAATCACTTTTTTTAGATTCTGAACGAAGCGAAGAATGTATTGGTTTTACAATTATGTGTGTCTTTTTTATTTTTTTGTTTTTATGTCTGAAGACACTTTTACTACCCAAAATAATGCTCCGATTTTCACGAACAGTATATGTTTCCGGTTGCAAATTGGATGTGGTTTGTACTTTATTTAGGTCATTTTTCGAATTTCTCAAATTTACCCCATGCGACAGAAAAAACAATATTTTTTCCTTCGACAAATGCGATTCATCAGCTAAGTGATAGTTGATTATAATAGTAACCATAGTGATAATATAATTATTATTAAAACTAATAGCAACCAAAATAATATTATTGAAACAAATAGTAATAGCAACCATCTATAAATCTCATAATACTCATTTAAGCACCTCCCGGGGGTTGGCCCATCACCAGAGTTGGGCAAGATACTAAAAAAAAAGTATCTTGATACATGATACATGATACACTCATTGTAAGTATCTTGAATGAAGATACATGATACATTTAATTTATTTAGATGATACAAGATATAAGATACAAGTATCAAAGATACATAAAAGATACAATATACTTTTACTTTCAAAAATATAATTTTTATTTTATAATGAGATTATTATTACTCCTATTACAATTTTATGAAAAAATCTTACTAAACAATAAATATTATTATATTATAAATAATAATAATACATTAAAAAAAAATATACACATACAATATAACATGTTACAATATAAATAAAAAATAAAAATATTTAATTTATGTAAGTTTGTGTGCATATGTATATTATATAAATTATTTTATAGGAAAGTTGGATATAAATTATATAATTTCATTTAAAAAATCAAAAATCAAAATTGCTGTTTTATTTTTATTACGTGATATAATGATATTATAATACGATTATTAGTATACTACGTACATATATAAACATAATTATATTTTTGAAGTATCATGAATCTATATACATAAAAAGATACATAATATTGAGATAAATTGTATCTAGATACATGATACAAGATGCTTTTAAAAAATATATCATGATATAAGATACAAGATACAATTGTATCTTTGATACATATATCAATGATACTGCCCATCCCTGCCCATCACAGATTAAAGATCATAGACTAAGGTCTATAATGAGAATTAATGAACCATTTGGTGATATATACATAATAGTGTTAGTTGATTTTTTTCCAATTACCACCTGTATTGTCTACACAGTTATACAATAGTAAAATGATACATTGTCAAAATATCTTAATGACATAGAAATTATATCAATCAAAACTATTTAAAATGTTTAAATTTTATGAGTTGACTGAAATCATGAATTTAATGAATTTATTTATTTAATTTATTTGTAAAGATCACCTAATATAAATATGATCTGAAAATAATTGATCATAACCTTTGTAAAAAAAAAAAAATATATATTTGTATTTTGTGTAATATATTAAACCACATTTATTCACATAAAACATAAGTTATAATAATTGTATGTAGATAAAAATTTGATTATTATTTATTTATTTTTATTAAATTTTAAATTATGTATTAAAACTAAAATAATTATTAATATTATATAATTTATACACTGTATACACTGTATTAAAAATATTGGTGTAGTTATTAAATACAGAATTCATAAATTTGTTCCATGCACATGGTTTTTGTGTAGAAACCCATGTGCAAAATGTTGGGTTAATAATATTATATATTACTATTATTTGATTTTTTAGATGTTATTCCTGCTAACAGAAGACCATTAAATTCTCAAACTCAAAGCTACATACCCAATATTGGTTTACCCCCAGCAGTTAAGCGTGCTCAGGGTGAATTGAGGTTTGATGACACTGAACGCCCAATAGCTTTAAATGATCCAGAAACTATGTTTGCTATCAATCCTAATCTATTTCTTTATGTCAGAAGAGTTTATTGTAAGTATTCATTTATTATATGTATACAATTTAATTAATATATATTAATGGTATATTTTCAACAGTGGACTGTTGTGTAAAACGTGAAACGTGGTGTATGAGTACTGAAGGCCTTGCTTGTGTTGGTCAAGACGAAGTAGTAATATTGTTAGAAACACTTCCTAATGAAAAACATCCACCTCGTGATATATTTTTGTTTATAAATAATTTGTATAAAAATGCTTCAATAGGTTTGTATTATAATATCAAATTTTAGTAACTATCATTAAATAATAATTTTATGTATCATTTATTCATTTTAGGTGTTACTGTTAGTGACATGTCATTCACTGCACCTGTGAATTCTACTTTGTTGGATTCTAATAACCATGGTGGTTTTTTATTTGTAAGACAAACATACCAATGTATGCAAAAACTACGTTTACCATCACCTCCTTATTTATTTGCCTTACTTGTACATCAGTAAGTTTTTTCTTTGCTTAATTGTTAATTTAAAATTAAATAAATAATTAAAACAAAAATCATTTTTGGGCAATTATCATTAAATCATATTGTTCAATTCTAAAATAGTTTATAACTTTTCTTTAGATATGAAACTCCTTGGGCCAAAATGTTTCCTATTCGTTTGATGTTACGGCTAGGAGCAGAATATCGTTATTATCCTTGTATGTTAGTTTCCATTAGAAATAGACCATCATTATATACAGAAATTGGCCAAACAGTCATTAAACTCTTAGTAGTAAGAAATTGATAAATTAATTTTTCATTTAATTAGTTTTATGTCATATAGATAAATAAAGGAGTTGATATTGTAATAATTATTTTAGTAATACATTTCATTTTATTTTTAAAAGGATTTTAGACAATATTCTTATGGTTTACCCACTGTTAAAGGCTGTTATATTCATATGGATGAAAAACAAATTATTGTACTATTACCACGGAACAGATATGATCAAGTATATATTTCTGAAATGTTAAATTTTATTATGTACATATATATTATTAATTCTATTTTGCACAATTATTTTAAGGTTTCAAGATTAGTTTTGGCATCAAATAGAGGTCTTTTGGCATTTGGTGCTAATTTCAGTGCAGTTGCTGACTCTCATTTGGTATGTGTTCAATCGACTAAAGATGATGGAAACTACAATACACAAGCCATAAATATACATAATAAGCCTCGACAAAGTAAATTATTTTATTTATATTATATTAATATAACTAATCAGATTTATTTTGTATTAGTAACAGGAGCCAGCTTTATTGCATTGAATGGTGATTTAGAAGATGATGCTGGTACAAGATGGCGCATAGTGGAAGATGGAGTTATGGTTGAAATGTCATCTCAGAAAATGACATTATTGCGTGATGCTCTTCGTTCAATGAAAGATTTTGAGATAAACTGTGGAACTAATGATGAGCAAACAGTGATATTCCATTGGACAGAAGACGATGTCAATTTTAATATTGGGTAAAAATGAAAAAGTATTGACATTTATAGAATTATTAAAATACTTGTTTTGTTATATAGAGTTAAAAGTTGTATTGACAACAGACCTTTAGATGGTATTTACTCTATTAGAGTACATAACGGAGTTGATTATTCAGGAAAATGTCGTTTTATTAGATGGACTGAAGTATTTGTAATACAAGTATGTAATTATATATCATTAGTATCTAATAATTACTTGACAATTATTAAACTTAATCATTCCTCAATAAAAAAATCTAAAGGAAAATTAATAAAACATATTTTCCATTCATTCTTCTTGAATACTGTTAACTTATTTCCTATTAAAGGACCATACAATTCAAAAAAACAAGTTGATCTTAAATTATAGTATTGTGAGTAAGATAAAAACAAAGATATCATTTAAAAATATCTATGATCATTATTTAATTAGTTATGTGCATTTGAAAAATACGCATGACGCAATCATTTTGTTGCCGCCATATGACCTAAATGGGTTCGGTGAATTGCGTCCAAAAAAAAAAAATGTTAATACCCAGCTAGGTGAGTTGCGTCCCTAATTATTTTTCCAAGTAGGTGATTTGCGTCCCCGATATTTTTTCCAAGTAGGTAAATTGCGTCCCTGATACTTGTTGAAATGCTACACACAAAATATGTCATTCTAAGCATCTAAGCGATACAACAGCAGAAATAGGTACTTCGTTTTTAGCGGGTTTCAATAATATTACAAAAATAAAAAATATTATTAAAAATAGAATATTATAATATATCAAATAAAACACATCCTAATATCATTGAAATAAACTTTCAATAATATTTAAATTTGTTATATAAAATCGTAGACACGTAGAGGTGTTGCTCGCTCGTGCACGGTTAACTTATACTAGATCGCGAAAAACCCTCTAATTTGTAAATTGACATATTATTTATTGCGATAATAACATTGTATCGATAGTGATAAATGATTTATAAATAATAATTTTTATAAATTAAAATTTATCTAAAATTAAAAATAAAACCAAATTTTTGGAAGACTATATGGCCAACCTCCTCGTGGTGTCTTCTGGGTAATTCTAATGGACCAAAAAAAGGAACGCAATTAACCTAGTTTAAAAATACAACAGGGACACAATTCACCTAGTATTAATTTACAACAGGGACGCAACTCACCTAGTATTAATTTACAACCGGGACGCAATTCACCTAACACCTATATACATTATTATGCGAATAATAATCTCGCTCTTTTAATGCTTAATCTTAGACAATTTGTCTCAATTGACAATGTTGTACACTAGTACACTGTGTTAATAAAATTATTGAGTAGAAATAAAAATTGATTTGTAAGATTTCACACTTTTATGAAAATTCATAACTACAAAATATTATTCTTTTGTATATTATATTATTATTACATATTTATGTACTGTAATGACATAATTTATATTAATGTTTATGATACTATAATGGTCATAAATATAGTAATATATGCTTTATTAATTTATGATTATTTCTTATTTTATATTTACCTTTACCAATAGCAGACCAAGAGTTTACCCAATGAGTAAATTGTTTATTAGTTTATAACAATTAAACAGTGACGTATTTGCATATAGGTACTATAAACTTGTACATACAGCGGCAAATTTTTAAATATTTTATTTTTTTATTTACCTATGGTTGATTTACTTTTTATAATATTAATACTGAAAAACTTATAAGAAATATATTTTTTATTCTTTTTATTATTAAGTATTATTCTTATCGTTTCTTAATACATTTACAATAATAATTAGTAAAAATACAAACATTTTTTAATTTTTTTATTGAAGTATACTTCCATATTGATTAACATAGTTCTAGTTCCAATATATTAAAAAAATTTCAAGTATTATTTCTTTTTTTTTTTTAAATGTCTAAAGTTGAAATTTGAGTAAAATCGATATTTAAAGTATTTTCATGGATTCTTCTAATTACTTTTCAATATTTTACAATAATGTTATATAAAATTGACAAAATTTTTTGGAAAATATTCAAAATACTTAAGCTCAAATACATTTTAATTAACTTAGTTCCTTTTAATAATGAATGTTACATTTACGATTTTTTTTTTTTTTTTTTTTGTAGCTATAAAAAGCAAGGAAAGGGGAATACAGGTTTAAAGATGATAGCATTAAATTTTGATTTAAATTTGAATGCAATGATAAAACATTACATTCAAAAAACGATTCTAAGCGACATACTGTCAGATTTGGGTATTAAGATGATTAATTTAGGGGTTTTATGGGTATATATATATTGAAATGATAAATTTAAAAAATTGTAATCAATTAATCTCCTTAAATGCACATATCTAACAGAATTTTCCTCAAAATTGTACTTCCGAATGTAATGATTTAAATTCAAATTTTAATCAAAATTGAACACTATCTTCTTTACACCTGTATCCCTTTCCTTGCTTTTTAGTTTTTGTTGTCAGGTTGTGTTAAAAATTTCTTCATCTAAATATCTAATATTATTTTAGATAATTATTTATTTAATGTAATGCATTTATTGTTTAGACATAATTTTTGCACATTTTCAAATTCAATGCAACAAACAATTAAAATCTATGACTAAATGTACACATTTTTCACACAAATATTCTTTTACTTTTAAACATCTATTATTAATATTAATATTTTTATTTAAAAATTCATCTTTGAATAATATTGGATTATAATTACTATCAATATTATTATAAAATATAAAGATTCAAATTGATAAATATAATACCTATCTGAGATATAAGCAGGCAATGAAGTTATGACGTCACTCGTATTTATCAAATGCCGATATCTTATTAAATAATTGTCATAGACGCTAGACAGTTTTTAGTGGTACTATTAGTTTTATATCATTTAAATATAATATTTATTATTCAATACAATTTAGGAATTAAGTTTTTTAGTTGTATGGTCCTTTAAGGTGAAATACCGATTACTGAGGAATGAGGATATTAATGCATACAATTGTAAGACAAATGAGGTATTACATAGATGATGAAAGTAAACAATATATGTTTACTTTCATCATCTATGTAAAAATCTATCTATGTAAATGAGGTATTACATAGATGATGAAAGTAAACATATATTGTTTACTTTCATCATCTATGTAATACCTCATTTGTCTTACAATTGTATGCATTAATATCCTCATTCCTTATATAGTTATGGGTAAAAGTACTACAACCTTTTTTTTTTTTAATATAATTATTTTTTAAATCAAATACACACATTTCATTAGTCATTATGAAGGACAAATGAAATGAATAGATGTATTTACAAATTACTGTTTTATAATTTATACCACAGTATATTATGTAATATATCAGTTTTTTTTTTATAATAAATACAAAATAACATTAATTTGCTATTGAAAAATACTTACAACATAATAATTAAATATTAGCTGTAAATAATATTTAAAAGTATAAATCACATTTAAATTTAAACTGCATATTTTTGTCAAATCTTATTAAATAATAAATAAGTTTTTTTAAATTATATTTGATGAATAAATGCAAATGTAAAATATTTTGTGCGATTCTAAATGTTACAAATTGTCTAATAATTGTAAAAATAAATTATATTTTTTAACTTTTTTTTTTATTCGTGAATTTTGCCCATGCGTTTTTCTTTCTTCTTTTTCATGTAATATATAAATTACCTATCTATAATTGGAGTCACAAACATTATAACTATATATAATAAATTGATACTCAAATGATTAATTATCATTAAATATTAATATAAATGATATATTATAGCATTAAAGTTACTTTATAAAATTTAAAAATTGTGACATATTTAATGATAATGGATTCCATACTAGGTAATCTTATAATATGATGATTATAAAATATGATTTACACTTATTAATTTAGTGTGAAGAAACTTCAGATCGTGTTGATGAACCCCTGGATACTAGTAGAACTGCTGAATCTATATCTAAAGCAACATGCACTGCTTTAGTACCACTTTTAGATTTGTTATCTGCAGCTTCATTAACTCCACTCGCTTTACGCATTATCATAAATCCAGATTCGGTAATTTTTTTTTTAATTTAATTAAATTTTTAAGATTTAATAGTATTTTAATTAACCAATATTATAGGTTGGATATGAAGCTGGTAGTGGACAGAGTAAACTCCCTCCATTATATATGCAAAGTTTGGATGAACACCTTGTTCCAGTTGTGAATGCTATAGCAATTAAAGCTCAACAATCATCAGTTATTTTAGAATTAGTATTTAGAGTAATGGAACATTAAGAATTTTTTCCTATAGTGTGACCATACATTTTTATTCAATTTTGGTTAAATTGAATTTTAATTTAAAATTTTATTGACAATGTTCACCTACCAAATGTCCCAAATACATAATTTATACATAAATATTTTATTTTTATTACCATTTAATATTTATTTTTAATAGACCTCGCAAGATAATTTGGAACAAATTTTAGTTATTTTAACATATTAATTTTATTAAAACATTGAATATAAAATAATGAATTTTAATATCACTGAAATTTTTCTTGTTGAGTTTACCTAATTTTTTATGATGTGTACCTAAAATTTGTTTTTTATAATTGTAATTATAAATATGTATTATACTTAATAAAAATGTTAATTGTTATCAAAATTTATTTAATTTATATATATAAAAATGTATATTTAAAGTTTATTAGATTACTTGTTTAGAAATATATTAATAAAAATTGTATTATAATATATTATAAGGTATTTGTGTCTAATTTTTTTTTTTTTTAATTATCTAAACTATATTAATGTTATTTGTTTTTAGTATTATATTTTTTACAAACTAAGAGTATATATTTCCATATATTAGTCAATCGATACTATTTTAATATTATGTTTATAATAAGATGAAATATAAAATATCATATTATATAACATTTTTAAGCATAACACTTATAATTTAATTTAAACTCTTAAAAATGTATATTAATTCTTTTATATTGAATTGCTTGTATATAATTTTTTTTTAATAATTATATTTCGTGATAAATATTCAAATGGTTATAATGATATTCTATGTTTTGTTCATGTTATATGTATATTAATTTATTATTATTGGTTGAATTATAATTCAGTAATATCATAATATTAATATACCAAATATTAATAGATATTTTATTTATAAGTTTATAATAAAAATCATTATTGACTGTTGTATATTATATCATTTAAATAAAGTATAAAGTAATTCGAAAAATTACTTCAATAAATTACCAACTGGGTAAAGTTCTCTACTAAAAATATATCCCATCATAGAAATGAAATTATTAATATTACCCCCAAGAAAGGTAATTTGTAATTTTTAAAAATACAAAACTGCACCACATAGTAAAATCATAGTTTGTAGAGATTATTTATTGGCATGTTAAAACATAACATATAATATAATTAATTAATGTATTATTGTATCCATTGTTTTTAAAAAACTTTAAACATTTTATATTTGATCAGATATAATAATAAATTATAATTAAGTAGGTACAGATATCACAGAATAAGTTAAATTTTACGTTTTACTTATTCTGTGATATATGATGCCATCTGTCATAATTGCAATATTGAAACCTTAAAGTATTGCAATTATTATACTCATTGCAACCAAATTGAATAAGTTCAAAATAAAATGTATTATGTTTATTTCATATAAATGTAATATATTTAGACAACCCCATTCTGATTATAATATTCTCAATATATTAAACTTTAAGTCAGAAGACAATATTCATGACAAAACAACATTTAGTTATTTTGTCATGACAATATTCTTATTACATATTCTTCAGCAAATTGTTATATAAATGCTATATTCAAATACATCAACTATTATTATCGAGTTTTTATTTTCAAAAAACGTTGAAATGATAATATTATCTTTAATATTTAAAACTTACTTTTACTTTGTAGTCTTTGTACTTTTGTAATTTAATTAGTAGTTAACTACTTACCAATTATTATTTACTGAACTATTAAAATCAATGTACATGAACGAAACATTTATTATAAATTAAAATAATAGATAGCGCTCAAAAACCAAGTGTACGATTCACGAAACATTTGAGGTCCGTTACCGCGCACCCCTCCGGCATATCGTTGCCAGTCCTGTACATCATAGTTCGTGCATGTTACCAACTACCATAGTAAAATAATTTTACTATGCCAACTACCAGATATCATCCGGTAAATAATTTGTCCTGAAAAGTATCGATCCGAATGAATATTTTCCCGCTTTCGCTTTGTAAGCGCTTCCCGAATTCACTACGGGAACGAGTATAATATTATACTACATAATTCGATACTTTACATAATTTACATTTTACAAGTCTATGACATCAAGTTTTAGTTCTAATTCCGACAACATATTATGTAGTACTTGAGGTATTTAAAAAATCTTACAAGCGTGTTATGTATACTTTTTATATAGGTATGTTTGGAAAACTCATTTATAATAATTACTTAAATTTTTTTAAATATAATTAATATAATTTATTTTTATATTAATATCAAATAATATTGTACTATTGTATGTATTAATTTATTAAATTTTAACATTTATTTAAATAATATATTAAATAAAATATATATTTTAATTAAAAACACAGAATTATTATACTCAATACACAACATTTCTCTTCTTTTCATAACACCGATCTGTTTTATTTTAATAAATTAAAACTGGGTCAAATAAAAATCTTTTAATTAGAAATTGACACTATATTTTAGATACAAAATATTAATATACACTGCTTACTACTACATTATACAATATCAATATACATCAATATAAAATATGTATACAATATCAATATAAATCATACAATATATAATATATTAAATAAAAAAAATTGATTGTTAAATATTAATTTTGTCATTTATAATAAACGATATTTACTAACTTCTTTATTTGTTTTTAACTTGGCCACATAATGAAGCCGAACTTTTAAATATTACTTAGAAATTAATGTAACTAATTAATTTATCATTTTCTTCATTAAATTTGTAAATTTTAAATAACTAAAAATATTATAATTATACGAGTATACATGATTTTTGACAGCAAGAATAACTTTTTGATTTAACCCCAGTAATGAAGGAAAATTATACCATGTTAATCAAATTAAATACTTCCAATAAATTTTATAATTGTTACTACATTTTTTGAGCTATTTATTAATCCATCTCTATTTTTAAGATCAACTATTATTGAACGGGGGGATATTTATGAGTTATGACTATAATTATTATGGTCAGATTCATTTTCTACCATACTGTTAGCACAAGTTTGACAGTCAATTTTTTTAAATACCTTTCTGACAACAAATCCACATATTATATAATATAAAATATTTATTTTACTAAATCAAAACACTCAACAACAGGTAGAAAATTAGATATAATTATTCTTATATATATATATATATATATATATATATATATATATATATAATATATATGTATAAAAGTAACCTATAATAATAAAAAATTAAAAATAACCAACAATTATACCTACTGGATTTTTATGTACAAAAATATTTGTACTAATTATTCATAATCATAGACCTTATACAATTATTTAGTATAAAGTCAATGCTAAATTCCTTTATTAGAATATTAAAAGTTATTTTCGAGCACAATAAATGTATTAACAAATCTGTAAAAATGAAAATCCAGTCATCTATTTGTACAACCATACGCAACAAATGACATAATTAAATTTAAAGTAGGTATTGAGTACAATAAATAAAATAATGATGTGTAAGATTCGAGAATAAAAATTCAAAAAAAATCGTTAATTAAATCCGTGTCTTCATACACATGTAAAACCACATAGCCATATACCTTTGCATAATATAACTTTAATACAAATTAGTAATTACCATGACAAAATATATTTTGTCATGCAAATTACAAATTCAAAATGTTTTGCCAACCACGAAAATGGCGGGAACGGTTAGTAATCTGATCTGTGGTTTGTCCACAATTAATCTCTTTTCTATTGGTTTGTCAGGCTTTACACAATAACGCGAGTACCTTATCTATTATAATATAGATATCTGTGATTCACGATGTAGAGACAATATCACAGTATAAAGAATATAAGAATATACTGTGATATTATTGTCTCTATATCGTGCTGTGATTTAAAACACGAGCGCTTCACTTCTACAGGACGGCGTTTGGCTGCGAAAATGTGTCAATGTGATAAGAGTGCGCGCGCACGCATACGGAGCTGCAGCTGCATATTATGAATATGAATTATGAATATTGGATATGACGGGGCTGTACTTGTCTATATCTCCCATAGTCCCATGTAATATTATGATTCGCATTTCGCTTTCGCTATTTATTTGCCCAAATATACTATAAAATAATCCATGAAATAAAGGACTAAAATTAGTTTAAAAAAAAATTGATTTATTAACCGAGTCCTCACTAGATACTACACTAGATACTACACTAGATACATATCTTTAATCGTGATACTACAGTTAATTATGCATATTGATACTTATTAATACATATTGACATTTATTCAAACATTTTAGTGATGTGTCGTTCATGAACGACCTAGTTCAATTGAACTATTCGGTCAATTGAACGATTCGAACTAGTTCACTAATGGGTGAACGAGATCGTTCAGTTTGATCGTTCACTTTTAATCGTTCACAATGTTCACTTCACATTATGACAATGACTTGCGCATGCGTGTGGGGCACCTAATACTTTCATTGGATACGGCAGTCTTGGCGTCTTGTTATACGCATGCGTCAATTTTCTCTACCGGCAAAGCAACGCATGCGTAATAGAAAAAATGTGGCTAAATATAATATTATAATAATTATACAATAATTTATATTATATCATAAATATTAATCCGTTTATGAAATAAAATGTGACAATGTATGTACAAGACTTGGAATTTTATTATTTGCTTCACTTTCTAAGCTGCTTCTTCTTGGTAATATTTTTAAGCAAATCTATAACATTACATATTACTAAAATATTTCAACATTGGTGAATTTAATCAAGGAATTTAGAGACGTAATGGAAAGAACAAAAATATATTTATGGAATCGTTCAATCGTTGATCGTTCCTATTGTTATTATTACAATATTTCCTATTATTGGACAATGGACATAACCCTTCTTTCTTTCAACAAAAAAACGGCGACTTCATACATGAACGATAAGCATGTCTTTTGTACTACTCGACACTCGTTCCTTTTGATAATACGTATCGTTCCATGAAGTATACAAAAATTAATCGTTCACTGAACTAGTTCGATAAGGTGAACGATGAACGAATGAACTAGTTCATCCAAAAGAACGATAAGTCCCATCTCTAAAACATTTGAAACTATACCAATTTCTTATTAATTGTTATTACTATACCTAACCTTACCTTTTAAAATTATCTCACTTTCTAATCTTTCTATCTAGGAGCTGCAGACAGCTGCAGACCGCAGAGGCAGACGCGCTGCAAAATGCGCGCGCACTCTTATCACATTGCAGCCCAACGCCGTCCTGTAGTGAAGCACTCGTGATGAAGCCAATGTCCAACATGACGTGTGCAAAAAAAATAGTTAGGTTAGGTTGTTTCATGGCAGAAAAAATGTTGAATTATCCGTGTATTATACTGTATCTATATGGATGTGGGACTAACTGTCTATGGTGCATAGATAAAAGATTGGTGTCGTTGTGATGACAGAACAACAATAACGCTCACCATTAGTTCAAAAGATGACTTCAAGTATTAACGTCTATCGCCAATTCAATTCCATATGATTATTTGTATTTACCATTTACTATTTTGTAACTCATGTGGCGAACTGGCGATTACAAGTACAGCGCTGTTTGCTGTTTCACTGTTTGTTACCTTGTCATAATATCTGGATTCTCGTCTGATTCTAACGTCTAGTGTTTTGTATAGTAATTAGTATTGAGTGACCGAGACTTTTTATGTTTGATAATATTATATATTATGAATCTATAATTATATTTTATTTAGCTTTTACTTTTAACGGTTTGAATGTTTGTTTTAAAGTAAATAGAACTTACATTGAATGTTCTTTGTTGACAAGTGAATCGTTTTTTATTTGATTTTTTAAAATATTTATTCTCAAATTTTCATTTAAAATATGACTTGACTGCTTCGTTTGTCATTCTTCGTGTTAAAAATAAATGTATTTCTTTTTTTACCTACCTATAATATTAGTATTAACAGATACATTTATGTAGTGTATTATAGTAATAAAAAAATTTTGTTTTCTGTTTGCTGGCTGTCAAAATATACTATAATAAGTAAGTCGTAACTAACATTTTTACAGATTGTTTTTTCTTAATTGTTCTAATTTTGTTTTTTAATGTTTGACTATTTAATGTCTTATAATAAATTTATATAATTGTTATTATAGTATTGTCAACACAATACTATTTACTGTTGCGTTGTAAAACAGATATTCCTATGTTATTTTGATCACTTGCAAAATGTCTACTCATTTTATATAAAAGTAAGGTAAATTATTTCTTAACATTAATTATCGTATTTTATTATTAATGGAATCTATGTTTTATGTACCATACACAAACCAATTGTTACACATGTAAATATAGTTTATTTAAATATTCGAATAAGAATCTTAGGTATTCATCTGTCATCTTGGTTGAAATAAAATCACGGTATCCTGATCTGACTGATTTGTTCTTTAAATTGCACTTACTATTTATGTAATGGAGTTACTTATTTTTCTCTTTATCTTGGTGAAATATTTATTACAATAAATAAATTATCTCTATACCTATATAAATATACAAATAGATAAAATGTTCATATTATTTTATATTTATTTTGTTTAAGAGTTCAAATATATCCTTCAACATGTCGCTGAACATAAAAATGGAACCACTTGATTCTTCTGTTTCTGTGGATGTGTCATCAGATGATGATGATTTACCTAAAGTTGAAATTCCTACAAATATACGTCCTGAACGAGCAAGAACACCGGATACACATTGTTCCATTTGCCTTGAAGAGTTAAACAATAAAAGTCATTCAAATTCATGTTGGCATATGTTTTGTTTTGAATGTTTGAAACGATGGTCAACTGTAAGTTACTACATTTATATACTATATATATGTTACGGGCAAAGTATACAATTTGGGCATTTTATACATTGTCTGGGCATTTTATACAATGTCCTTCGTATATTGGGCAATATAGAAAACCGATGAGATGATTTAATGAATAATGATAAATCGTAAAACAGTTAAAATAAAGTCAAATTATTATCTAAAAATTATAATCTGTAACTAGTTTGTTTGTTCTTATCGTATTTTTACAATGGGGATGTCCCACATATTATACGCGTGTACGTGACATAATATATTACCTATAACTATATTTACTGATTTATAAGTTATATTATATGTAGTTGTAGTGCTTATCATGCAGTGCCATAATCGTGCCTTTTACCTATTCTCAAAAATAAACTATTTAGTAACCGCGAATTGTTTGTATAGTGCAGGTTAATTGATTCAGTGCCTAACTAATTATTCGAATATGGAAAAGTTTAATGAAGATTTAAACATTTTATTAAAAAAAAAAAGGTTCAAATACTTCATTTTTTACCAAATTAAAATATGATCAATTAATAATAATTTGACTTTATTTTAACTATGTTTTACGATTTATCATTATTCATTAAATCATCTCATCCGTTTTCTATATTGCCCAATATACGAAGGGCATTGTATAAAATGTCCGGACAATGTATAAAATGCCAAAATTGTATACTTTGCCCGTAACATATATACTTAATTATCCTTGAAAATTCCAATATTTTATTCTATATAGTAAAATAATTATAATCATAATATACCTATTATAAATTATAATAAATGTATCTACCTATTTTATATTATATTTATTTAATCAAACTATGTTACATTTTATGTATGAGTCTGAGACTGTTCAGGGGTTTTGGATGCAAATTACCTATCGAAATATAATTTTTTATCATTTTTTTTTTTTTTTTTTTTTTGACACAAGTAATATGCAACCATATATATTTTATATTTACTAACAATGTTAAAAATTACTTTCTAAATTTTTTGAAAATTTTAATGCTAATTTATATTTCATCCATACTAATATACTTACATAGGTACTATTTTCATATTTATAGTTTAAGTATTGACTTGTGGATAATATATTTAAATAAATACTATTTTAATAAATTATCAAATATATTTTAACATAATATATTTTAATATTTTTTTTAAGCAGTTAAAAATGTCTGTTTAGTATATAATATGGGATTTATTAATTTTTGATTATCTATATGTGACCTATTGGATAAAATTCCAGTTTAATAATATATAACTAATCAAAATATCCTATATATAGTGATATTTATTGTATCAAATTGTTAGCTATAATCCGATTGACCAATATAGATGATCATTATACAGCCCATTTGTGTGTAATAGTGTGTGTCAAAATTAAAAACATTATTGAACATAAAAAATAGTGATGAACTTTTGAAAATTCAATACATATGTAATTAGTTGAATTTAAATATTATCTTAAAAATTGTCCTTGTTATCTAGTTCTGCGTGTACCAGACTGCTCAACTCAATCGCTTTGCCAATTGAAAGAACTTAACTCAATTTAATTTATTATTCAAAACTAGGACAAATAACATAATAAACATAAAATTGAAAAGTTTTCAATAGTTTAATATAACATTATAAAATATTTTTTCTAGCATATTTGTATGGTGTTATTGAAAAGTAATATCTAAGATTTCTAAAAAAATTTCATTTATCATTTCAAATACATGTAAATCATGCATTAGTGCATTACACTGTTCAGTAGGTTACAGATTGAATAAATACATTTATTTTTTTTATCTGAGAATAATATTGATTAATAATTTCAAAATCAATCAGAATTCTGTTTAAAGTTTTATTATTTAAAATATTCAAAAAGATACATATAATATAATTAATTAATTTCTTTATTATTTAGATTGAGTCATCTTGTCCATTATGCAAGAAAACATTTAATGTAATTTACCATACATTTATTGATCAGGGTGTACATGAGACATATCAAGTTCCTGCACAAGAGCAAATTATGACGTAAGAAAATATATATTGAAACTATTATTAACTAAAATATTAGGAGACTAGGATATTTAATTTAATGTACAATAAATTATTTTATTTTTTATATGTATATATATATATATATATCCCGCAAGGGGACTCTTAGGAGTTATGGGCATTACGACCACGCGGTTACCCTAGTTATGTTGGGTCCTTCATTAATGGGGGTTATCGTGGGGCTAACCACCTTACATGGAAAAAAAACTGGTTACGAATCGACCAAATATGCCTTGGATGATCAATGTGGAGCTTAAGAATTTTTGAATTGGAACATGGACGTGCGATCATTGTATAGGGCTGGACATTTCACGACAGTGATATCGGAGCTTGAACGATATCGGCTGGATATAGGAGCGATTCAAGAAACAAGGTAGACAGGAAATGGAAATTTAAGGACTGGGAATTGGACTCTTTTCTATAGTGGCAGAACAGAAAACAGCAATGTACTTTTTGCTATAAGACTATTCGTTCCGTCTCTGAATCTTTAGAGTTACAATCAGATTTGAATGCATTTAACGATTGGTGCACTACTAACGACATGAAAATAAATATAAATAATTGTTCAATTATCTCATTCTCTCTCAAAAAAAAACTATTCTTGATTTTAATTACAAATTATTAAACATTAAAATCTAACTTGTAAATTTAATAAATTATTTAGGTGTGTTTTTCGATACAAAAATGATTTTTAAAGAACATATCAATAAAATAAAAAATAAAGCATCATCAAAATTGGAATTCTTAAAATGAAATTGTTCAAATTTTAATAATCATTTTGCATTAAAAAACATTTATTTTTCTATAGTACGTTCTCAGCTTGAATATGCTGTTTTTTTTTTTTTTGGTCTCCTAATTCCTTAATTTTAAATCAAACTCTTGATTCCATTCAAAATTGTTTTTTATGCTTTTTATCTTTCAAATGTAATGTAGAACGTCCTCCCCATTCAGGTTATGAAGGAGTATCTGGTTTTTTTAACATTCCTACTTTAAAAAATCGTAGAAAATATCTGTCCTATATTTTTCTTTTTAAATTATTAAATTACGAAGTTGAATGCCAAGTAATATTAGAAAAACTAAATTTTACAAGAAATAATAAATAATAAATCATCAGATTTATTTACTTATATAAATATACGCAATAATTATTCTTTTTCCTCCACAATAAATTCACTAATGTCCATGCAAATTCAGTTAATTTAGATTTGTTTTTTTTGTAATATAAATAATATTAAGTCAGCATTTAATGTATGATTATTTAAAATGTTTTAGTTTTGTTTTGTTTTGTTTTTGTTTAATGTTTTTTTTTAATTATTTATTGTTAATTCAGTTTAAATGTTAATTATATTCAATATATTAATTCAATATTCAATTCTTGCACTTTATCTAAATATATATATTTAAATATGTAATCACTAAACTAAATGTTCATCATATGTTTTATTATACTATTGTAAATGGATTTATTCCGTAAATAAATAAATAAAAAGAAAATTATAAGATATGGAAAGATGAGGCAATACCATCAGCATGGAACATGTCATTATTATGTCCAATACGTAAAAAAGGAGATATTATGGACTGCCAGAACTATAGGGGAATATCACTCTTTAATACATCGTACAAATTTCTATCAAACGTGATACTGAATAGGATAAAACCATACGCAAACGAGATAGTAGGAGATTACCAAGCGGGATTCACACAAGGAAAGTCAACAGTAGACCAAATACACACAATCAAACAAATCATGGAAAAAGCCATGAATTCGACCAAGATATATTACTTACTATTTGTGGACTTCAAGCAAGTCTACGACTCTTTCAAGAGAAGTAATCTATGGCAGGTAATGGTTCAACTGGGAATACCGGAAAAAACTTGTGAGATTAGTGAAGGTATGTGTTCAAAAATCCAAATGTAAAATAAAATTCAACTCTGTAATGTCAGAAGAGTTTCCAACAGAAACCGGCCTAAGACAAAGGGACGCATTAACTCCCATTCTTTTCAACATTGCCATAGAATCAGTAGTAAGAAAAATTCAAAAAGACAGTATTGGACTAAAAATTGAAGGAAAAAACATGGCGATAGCAGCGTATGCTGACGATCTAAAAGGTAAAAAAACACTGCAAAAAAACTAATACAGGAAGGCAAAAGTATAGGGCTCAAAGTCAACGAGGATAAAACTAAATACTTGATTGTATCACGGAGACAGCATCATCAAAATTCACTGTCAGTAGAAGATATGACATTTGAAAAAGTATCTATAGTACGCGAGGCGAAAAGTGAGCCGCAATCGTCACGCGCCAAGCAGTTATTATGTGATTGGTGATTTCTTGGTTTCAGGGGTTCTACGTTTGAGAACAATGGAAACAGCAGCTGGCGCACATTTAAAATAACGGCAAGGTGGTAATTAATTTAAAATAGTAGGAATAGGCGGAGTAACCCTGATGAAAAACAGCCGCTTGGCGCGCGACGATTGCGGCTCACTTTTTGCCTCGCGTACTATAACTTTAAATATCTTGGAGTAGATGTGAATGAAAGTGTAAATAGTCATGAGGAAATCAACCATAGGATAATTTCAGGGAATAATCTCCATATAATATATCTCCATGTTACATGTTCAAGTCCAAATTACTTTCAAGGAAAACAAAAATTAGGCTATACAAAACTCTAGTCAGACTTATTGTATTATATGCATGTGGGGCATGGGCGTCGACAAAGACAGACGAAAAGAAGCTAATGATTTTTGAGAGGAGTATATTGAGGAGAATGGCGATGGGTCTGAATGGCCCGGAATATGCCAAAAAAAAAAAAATATATATATATATATATATAAAATAAAAATTATATATGTAAGAAAAGAAAAAATTTGTATTATACTATATTTTTTAATATAACCTATTATAAAATAAATAAATAAAATAATAATGTACATTAATTTTTACACGTTATAATATTTTTTTCATTATTTTTTAGGCCGAGAATATTCTTACGACCAATTGATGAATTAGCTGCTGATGTAAACGGGTAAGTTACTAGAAGAGTATAGTTGAGTTTCCACAAGACTATGTCATTTCTATATTAAACTATATAGGTAACATGTAACCTATATTTTGTTATTGAAGCTCAAACTTAAATCATATACTCACTCTGTTCAACATTAGAAAGTCGGCAGTCAACTTCTGTGCATATGCTTGGTCACAGTGTGACTTGATCACGCTAATGATGGTAGCATTGTATTAGTCCAGTGGTCTTCAACCTTTTTGATTGGCCAAACTACTATTTTTAATATATATTTTTTGGGACTCATTAATTATGAAATCATATTACATTATATATTTCTTTTTCAATTTTTAAAGTTTAAATTTTAAACTAAAAATATTATAAAGAGAAGATTATCCGCGACCCAATTTTAAATCTTATGTTACCCAAAATTGGGTCGTGACTGATCACTATTAGTATTAGTCAATTGTTAACGAGGCAGGTGAACATTTAAAATGTGTTGTGTACTTTTTGTTAATGGTGTGATGTGTTGATTGTACTTTGCCCATTGTTGCATGTCGGTAACGACTGTGACCAGGTAATTTACTCGGAAGAGGAAATGAATGGGTGGTGATTGACCGCCACTGTTGTAAATTGGTTGTCAACTGTTCCTTATGTTAAACAAGTATATACCTAACCTTATATGATATATATGTGATAAACTGATAACATTTTGGAACCATTATGTTAATGTCTACAAAATATAAAATTTGAATATTTCTAAAAAATTTTGTTTAATAAAATGTTTTATTATGTTAAATAAAATTGGTAATTTTGGGTTTTAAGATCGAATAATTTGACTGAAGTATACTCACATATTACTTAACATGTTAACAAAATATTAGAAAAACCGCAAAAATTAATTTCATTTATAATTTAAGAAAATTCATTATAAGTACAATTTGTTTCATGTAATGAATTTTTCAAATATTTTCAATCATTTTTGTAGTTTTTAGAACATTTAATCTTGGTATTAATCATTCTAATATTATAATATATTAATAATTATGTTTAGTTTTCTTTATTTTCGTGCGCTGTACCAATGTCACAAAATATAAAATATTTTATTAGCATGTTGCTGTAATAAATAAAAAAGTTTAGGTTAAGTAATGTTTTTGAAATTTAAAGTTACTTTATAATAATTTTAAGTATAATACTAATATAAACTTTATAATAAACATTAATTTATTGAAATAGTTATGATATTTTGATATTTAATATATAATTTATTCAAAAATAACTTTTTTTTTTTTTTATATATATATATAGATATCTAAGAATGAATTTCATTATGGATATTGTACGCAGGAATGAAAGATTATATAATACTTATAACAGTTTAACAGACATAAATTATAATCGTAACACAAATTTCCGTTCTACTTCACATGTGAATAACCAAAGAAACTTTGTAGAAGTTAATGGAAGTTCAGTCATTGGTATAATTATATAAATACTATATTAATACTTGTTTTTTACCTGTCTATTTTATTTTTTGAATTATCTTCTTATTTCAGTGCCAGAAATTCGAACAAGAATATATGTAGATAATATGTGGGCTGAACCATTACCTGATATAACTGGTCGATATAGAGATTGTAGCTCTGCTTTTTTTAGGTAATTTAATTATTATGTTAATTATTGATTTATGGAAAATTCATAATTTTAGTAATTTTAATTAACATTTATCTGATTTAAAAAATTTATAATAATTTTTCTTGAAATAATATAGCTTTAAATTAAGTACAGCGACAGTCATGGAAGGGATGAGGGGGATGGATCCTCATAACATTTTTTCTTTAATATTTTTCATAATTACATTTATGTATATTGTACATTTTTCTATTTTTTTTCATCAACTGGTAAATTTTTACAGAATATATCCTTATAACTATATTCTTATACACTGTGTATAGTGTATTCCTATTATATAGATTTTAGATTTCATATCTAAAATATGACTGTTATTATTATTATTATTAATATTTAGTTTATACAAAATATATGGGAATAACCCCATACTTTGTTCGATGATGGTGAATATTAAATTACAACACTTCTCTGCTCAAATGCATCAGCCATTAATACATTTTTACTAATTATGCCCATCAGTAGGTTGATTTATCGATTATTATTACATTTTTCATACTATTTTCAATTTTGTTAATATAACAAAAACATAGATTTAATAATATACAAATATTCTTAATACGTATATTATATTGTTATAAATAAAGTATTTAATACCTTAATACTTAGGAAATTGATATTAAGCATAACCATAAATTAAATTATAATGATTAAATAGTGAATTAATAGTGAATTAATTATGTGAAAAATCATCCACATCCCCGATGACAAAATCATTTGACTGCCACTGATTAAGTATGATATACAGTAATTTACTTTTTATGTTCTCACTAGTTATTAATAACTTTACTCATTTTTATTATGTTAAAATATTTTTTTAGTGACCTTGTAGGTTAAACTGTTTATTTATATTAAATATTTTGCCTATAATGCCTAAAAAATTATTAATTTGATTTTTTTTTTTGTAAATTAGAAATTTAGTATTCTATAATATGTAAACAGTTTAAATATAATAAATAATACCATATATTAAAATATTAATATAATTTAAAAATAATTTAATAACCTTTATTGCAAATTATATTTTAAAACTAATGAAAAAAATTATTCATTAAGATATTTTAATATTACTATTGAATATTTTTCAGAGAAAATCCTGCGCAAAGACATAGACTGCATAGATTTGTTATAAGAGATATTGCTGCCATAAGATCAATAAGTTCAATTAATCTAGAATTGATTGATTATGTTACACCTGAATCAATTATAACAAATTTAATTTTGCAGTCAATTTTATCAATGGATATCAGATGTGCAACCATGACTACCTTATTGCTTCCTTATCTTGGACAACATACAGTTCATTTTTGTCATGAATTATATAATTTTGCTAATAGTCCATATGACATGCATGGCTATGATCGTAATGTGCGCTATACTACTCGACAAAATTACGTACCAGTTTATGAACGTATTGATTTGGATGTAAATACATATTTAATAAAAAATATTGGTACATTATAAGGTGTTATTTTCAAAATTGATATTAATATTTTTAGGTGCCAATGCCAGATATACATGAATCAATACCAATATTAACAATTCCTTTAAATACACTCGCTCAAAATGAAACTATTGTCTTGGATTCTGATTCTGATGAAACCATAGATTCTCATGTTGAACCAGTAACCATTGTACTTAGTTCTACTTCTAGTGATAGTGATTCCGACATTGAAGTGATTCATTCTAGTTTCATTACTCATACTATTGAAGATTCTGATTCATCTAGAGATCAACCGTCCACCTCAACTGGCATACGTGATTCATTGGTTCGACCAAATAATAGGTAAATAAATTATTACTGTTTTGAATGTTGTACTTTTTCATAGCATAATTTTATTGTTTTTTATTTAAATAGATATAATTTAAGGAGACGGCGGTACACAGCTTCACAGTCTACTAGTTTGCCTGGTTATCGTGAAAATAATATGTATCCTAGTAGAGAAGAAAGAATTGTTTTGGATTCTTCATCAGAAGATGAAGGATCAAGAAGTCGTACTCGTAATTCCCAAACTGTACACTCAAAAACTGAAGTTGTTTGTGGCAGAAAAAAAAAAAAAAATTAAGAAAAGTCATGCTAGAAAAAGGAGAAGAAATGTAGATGAAAGTCAACCTGTAACACGTATTAACAGTAGAAGTCGTACATATTCAGGATCTTCTTCCTCGGGTGATACTGATACAAGATCAAACAATAACAATCTTTCTGTTACGTTAAGTGTTGTTAATACCAATGCTGCTTAAATTTTTGTTTATTTTTATTATAAATACTGTTAAAACTTGTGATTAATTTGAAAAAGTTTTACTATTGGTATACAAGCAAAAAGTGATAAATTGATAATTATTTAAATGTCTTTAATAATAAAATTTAATAATTATTAAAACATATATGTGTTCATTTATAATTGTATACATTTTTATAGGAATGAAAATTGTTATTAGCTGGCCATACACGAACAGATTTACTGTCAGATTTGGAATGGCATTCCTATTCCGCCGATATGGTCGTCAGATTTGGACTGTCAAAGTACAAATCTTTCATTACCCATAAACTATTATTCTAGGTCTGCCGAAATGTCCCGTCTTTTAGATATGTAACGATGAAATATGTAAGTTTATGGTTAAATCTGTCTTAATTACCCGCGGTTAAGATCTGTTTATTGGTCTTTTAACAAGCTAGAAATATTTTTTGCCATTCCAACCGATTTACAACTCGTGTGTCTAGCTGTGTTATAAGTTGTTTAGTTTTGTGGTTTATTTTTTTTTTGCGTTAACAAAATGTATAAAATAAAAATAAAAAAATTGCAATTATATGCGCCATGTCCATAGATTAATATATATATATACCATGTCTATCGTTGCACAAAAAATTTCAATAAAAAAAAAAAAAATCGAAAGACTTGGGTTAAAAAGTGGATAGATGAGAGATATAAACAAAGTAATGTCACACTTCTAAAAGAATTACAAGAAAATAATCCTGATGATTTCAAAAACTATTACAAAGTAAAAACAAATAGGTACTTAATATTAGCTAATAAGTAATAAACTAATAACTATTAAGTTATTATAATTATAACCATAAACGTGAAGGTAAACCACGTTATATTTTACATGTTGATGTTGTAAACAAATAAAACTGTGACCGTCCATACACCAACAGATCTACATAGATGACAGATGACAGAATATCGTTAGCGGATAATGTTCATAATTTCATAATTTCCCATCTGTGGTATTTTTACCCCATACATGTACATTCCCATCCAACCGATTTGGTCGGTTGACGACAAAAACCGACGGGAAAACGTATCGTGTATGGCCAGCTATTGATAGACAATACTTGATATTTTTTATTATTTTTTTTTTTTATGTCTAAAAGTAAAAACAAAGTATGTAGGTTGTATGATATTTAATCAAATGTGTTTAATGTGTCATACCAATGATTTTGGCTTTTGATAATAGCCTAAGATTATAGGCTAAGATAAAATTGATTAAATTTAATGGTATGTAAAAATATTTTTAATTAAAAAAAATATTGAACACAAATAATTTATAAATATACAAGAAATAAAATGTAATTTTATAATGTGATAGTATTTATTATATTATTTTCTTTATTGGTTTAATGGTACAATCACATATAAAAAGAATAATAAAATATGTGAGCATATAGGTATACCAGTAGCTAGTGGCGTATTTCCAAGGGTACTGGACCCACCCACCTCCCAAAGAACCATGGTAATGATGCTTATTTTAGATTCTGAGTGAAGCTTTATAATATACAATATCAATGTTATTACTATTTTTTTAATTTTGTGTGAAGTGAAGATTGCATTGGTTTTATGTATTTTTTTTAAAAATTTATGAAAGTATATTTTAGAGCAGTAGAAAATAGAAATGGTGAATTACCATGGGATAATAGGGTATAATTTGGAAGAGAATTAATTTGATATCTACTTTATTTATAAGTGCGCCCGAAGGGGGGCCAAAGAGGCTATTGCCCCCCCCTGGATTTTTATACCAATACTAAAAAAAAAAAAAGTCAATGTACCTACAATCTTAATAATATTACGAAATTACGTATTGATAAAATATAATATGTAGTTGTTATAAAAATACGTAATTCACTTCTAATTTCATATTAATGTTCGATAATATTTTAAAAATAAATGAGAAAATGTGGCTGTTGTAGATATATTGAGGCAGCAGTATGAGGATTGAGGATACAGTAATGGTCGTATCTCGTATAGTACCTATTCAATATTATAATTAGAAATTATAGTCTGAAACACGCACAAATTTAATAACTAACTAGCTAACCCGGAGCGATTGTAAAATATTATTTTTATTGAATATTTTATATTTTTATTCTCTATAGTCTATAGGCTATAATATTACCTAAATTTACATGAGTGATGAGTGTTGTATCCTGTAACTTGTAATAGACGATAACGTAATCAGCGGCGTATTTACGGGGGGTACAACTGTTCAAGGCGTAATATATAGGTACATATAATATACATAAACACAAAAATCCAGAGGGGAAAGTTGTCTCCCCTTATTATCCCGTCCCTCCAAAAGGACGCTCATGATAGGTATGATGTAGGTAGGTACTATATTCAGTGCCGTAAAAATAGGGTGTGCAGAGTGTGCAGTGCACACGGGCCATTTGGGGCCTCCCGAATTTTTGTTTAGCATTATCTGTAAAGCGTTCCTTTATGAATTTCTAGACCTACTTAAATTTTTAAAATTAAATTAATTTAATTTTGGAATTTGAATATTTCGTAAAATTCTCGTTTTTACGTATATAATGTGTGATAAAATTGTCAATTTTAAGTATTATGGTCTGAAAATTTTACTGAAGTATACTTACATATAACTTAACATCGTACTAAAATATTATAAAAATCCCAAGTCACAATTTTTTTTTAAAGCTGTTTTAAGTTGATATTTTTAGTAAAACGAAAATTATAATTCACTGAACTTCGCTCAGAATCTTTTTTTCGAATGCAATGGTTTATCATTGCATTCAAAATATAATTAAAATTAAACGCTATGATTCGCACACCTGTTCCCTGTGTGGCTCATCTTTTTTTTTTTTTTTTTTGCAATTATAAATTAATTAATTTTAGGATTTTGAGCACTCCATGAAAATTGGAAAACCCGGCACCTATGTTTTATAATATAATATAATGATCAGTTAAATAAATAAATGTTTACAAAGGGCATCAGACTTTAGTTTTGCACACGGGCCTCAATGACTCTAGTTATGGCACTGACTATATTAATATGTAGTACCTATGTAATATAGTAATATATTAATATGATACATATGAATGGGTATTGTTTGCACATCATCAATCATCATGGATACTTTACGAAGTAGGTAGGTACTATATATTATAGTTTAAGCCAAAATCAAAATTAATTTATAATATATACCTAATTCAAATTCATAGTAGAAATCTTTAGAAGATAATGATAATCGAATCTCCGCGTGGCGTCATCTGGATGATATTAAATGGATATCATAAAAATAATATAAAATACAATAATATTATTGGGCGTAATATACATTACATAAAAATTCTCTCTTAGAACGTATTGGGCGCAATTTTGGTACTTTATAGAAATTTTATCCTAAATCGTGTTTAGCGCATTTTACAATTTTTCTTCGTTTTCGGGTGCAATATTTACATCTGCTTATTCTGCTCCAAAATATATACGATATAGGATATACCTATCCCGTAATAGCGTAATAATATATTATCATTATGTTAAATACATATACCTAATAATTATTATTAAATAGAAAAAGAGGAAAGAGAGACAAGTGAACACCGAAAACGACGTAATAATAATATGGTTATGATTATAATAAATAATTTTGTTACAAAAAACTGAAAAAGAACTGACAGCAATTATAGGTTCTTTTTTACATTTTACATTTTACATTCATGATTATGTTACTGGAAGACATTAGTTATACATATATGTATGCATTAGCATATTATTATGCTTATATAATTAGCGTTAAAGTTCGTACACAATATTTAACGAACAATTTCACATTTAATTTAATAAAACATTAATAAATATAAGATCTATTCGTATATACCATAATATTGTTTTTTTTTTTTATTTATCATTATTATTTTTTTTTTATATATAATATATATAAATTATTCTAAATAAAGCCTAAAACTTAAATGTATTAAAAAAAAAAAAAAAAAAAATGCAATTCGAAACACTTTACGAAAAAAGTGTTGAAATAAAATAACATTTTGTTCAAAATTCTATTTACATAATATTTAAATAACTTATTAACATTTTAAAATTGATTTAGAAAAAAAAAATAATAACTATAAATAGGTACTTAGTTTATTTGTTTGGGGATCGCGTAATTATAAAATATTTTTTCTATCAAACTTAACGTCTTCTAATAAATATAGTTAATTTATATTCTAATAAAAATTATTCTATATTCGATTTATTTTATTGGTATACTTCGGTCTTTTTGTTTGTTGGTATATAAATATTAAATATTAATAATGTGTTATGTGTTACACAATATTCATTCATTTTTAATTTCGCTTATAACCTTATACTGTTTAACAAATCATTTTTTTTTTTATAAAATAAAAATAAAAAATTTTTTTTAATATTTTTATTGAAATTTGAAACAGGATATATTCCAATTTAAAATATTAAATCGTTCTGTTTTTTGCTAATACTGCAGCAGATACCTATACTTATCATAGGTAAGTTTGGTTTATGACGTGACGTACCTACTCAAATTTTATTATGGCTTATAATATTTCTTTTTTAAATCAGCACTCAACAAAAAAAATAAGATTGACAGTATTATAATCGACAAAAAATATTACAAAAAAGAAAAAACAATTATTATGGTAACATTGTCTAAACAAATTTTTATAAATGTACCATAATTATAGGTAATTATTTCAATTTTGAAAATTTAAGTAACTTTTTTACAAATGCATATACCTAATATATTTTTTAATGATAATAAATAAAATAGTCATATTTAAATTAAGTATTAAAAATGAATAGTAAAAAATATAATATAATCGCCTTTTGAAAATATGTCATTGTATGTCATGTATGTCTATATATAATAGGTATAAGTAGTTTTTACAATTTTAAATAATTATTCTCAAAATGTGGTTTATTGATATTGTGAATCAATTTTTTATAATATATTTAAATTTTATTATTTATGTTTAAAATTTGATTTATGCACCTAAAAAATATCGTTCATATTTTGTAAAATTAATTTCATAAAAGTCTTTGGTATTTAGAAGAATATTATAATTCCAAAAATATTCGTGAAGCTTTGTTTGTTTATTAATATAATTAGCCAAATTTGTAAGAATAATTATAATATATATTTTATTGAAATGTTTTTAAGACGTTTAAGATTAAAATATAAATGTTAGGTACCTATTAAAATAAAGTAATTAATATCACTTTTTTTTTTAAGAGAGATAATATTTTATTTCTCATATTAAAAAAATCCTATACAGTACCTACTTATATATTCATACAACTTTCAATTGATTAATAAAAATGTTGATTATTTTAATAATGTGAACTTTAATCTTTTTTTTTTTTACAGACTTGCGTAAGTCATTTAATGGGTGAGCATTTAAACGGTCACAATAAACATTTTTTTTTGCAATTTTCCATACAAGTTACACTAACTTAATAAAATTCAAAGTCAAAATGAGTCCTTATTACGTAAGTAAACGACACCAAACAAATTATTTACATTGAATAAAAGATTTAATATTAATATTAACTATAACGGCTAAGAAGTGTACGCGTATTGTTATATACATGGGTAGGTATTATTTAAAACAAATTTTAGACCGAGCATAAATTATATAATTTAACAATAATTCAAACAGATTCTAATTTAATATGGTTAATTTTATACTTAATAACCAAAATTCTTCTCTCTATATTCAAAGAAACAATAAAAAATTATGGAAATCATTAAATGTTAAAAAGTTAATAAAGTCTGAAAAATAGAAATATAATACTGTGAGATTATCTCGAAAATTATTTATTGTACTACACCTAAATATTTTTTTTTCTTGTTATAATTAATTATTTACTATTTAGTATTTACTATTAAATTGAAATTGAGATATTTTTATTTTACGTCATTCATAAATTTAATTTATAAAAAACATAATTTAACTAATAATATTAGTTAAACATAGTTTTAATTTGAAAATATTTGTGATTTCCTATAATTTTATTTCCCTATAACATTTGAAAAATACTAGGTTTCTTGAATTATTATGTATGATATTTATATATACTGTTAATATTATTTTATACAATGTTCACTAATAAAAAGAAGAAAAATTTAATATTAATTAAAAATTATTGTTATAATTTTGTAAAAGTAAATAATTTAAAAGAATAAAATAAAAATGACTACGAAAGAAGAATTATTGTGTATATGATTTTAATATCAAATATATTATTAGTTACTGAGAATTCAATGAATGATATTTTGATAACAATAATGTAATATTTGTGCCAAGTGTCAACTCAATTATATTAACAAATTATATTTAACAACTAACAATTAAATATAAATATTAAACCAGTATGTTTTTGTTGGTAACGAATTAAATTATATTATTCCTATTAACAAAAAAATGTAATGGTGTGTTACAGAGTGATTAAGAATTAATATATATTTTTTTTAAATGTAGGAACACAAATTTGAATTATTTAATAATAAATAATAATACTGACAATATATTATAAAGTCTTAATTTTCCAATAAAAAAAAAAAAAACAGATTTTTACTTACAAATAACGGTATAAAAATGTTTTGAATATTTCGTATAATATAATATGATATACGAATAGCTTCAAATATAACAATAAATTATTGTAATGCCATAATTGAATTTTGTTTTTTATGTATAGGTATTTCGTATAATAGGTAATTAATGTAAGTATTACAATTATTTTTTCTGTAAATAGTTTGTCAGGACTGTCTTTAATTATTTGGAAAATTAATTTTCTATTACTATAATTATTAATTTAATCCAGAATTAAATATATTAAATTTCAAAAATTAAAAAAAAAAAAACATGTATTTTTCTTAACTTTTTAGTTAATACGATAAACTTTCGTGATCAATTTAAAATTTATAGAAATAGGTATTATTATTATTATTTTTTTTTTGAAAAAAAAAAGAAAATGAATAATGTCAATTAGAACTACACAAAATCACTACTACATATTAAATCACATATTGCTCGTCTCGGATCGAGTTGTGTGTAAATTAACAATATTTTATTTGTATAACAAGTTACTCATAGAAATATTACTTACAATTAATATATATATATATACCTATACTCCTATAGTCAATTGAAATATTGAAACATACGATAATAAATTGAATGTAAAAAAAAAAAATTTATTGTCTATATGTAGTTAAATTTTTTTCTAAACATGTTATTTTGTATTAATAAAATTTTAATATATTAAATTCAAGTAGGTATATAATAATTTTTGACATACAAAAATATTTTTGGTATAATATTATTATTAATAATACGCATTCTTAATTGAATAATATTATACGCGAGCACATAATATTTATTATGTTATTATTATATATAGGCCAAATGCTATTATTTATATTATATTATTAAATAATAAATTATAATCGTAACAGTTACACACGTGGCGATTTAGATTAAAATTTAACAAATTATACGTAATATTATTTTTTGCAAAATTGCGCACGTTATCCGATAGGTTTAACTTTTTCACCAAGATTCAAATGCGATAAAAGATCTCGGAAAACAAAAATAATTAATATAATATTATTATTAGTATCATATACACTTGAATGTTTTTTTCGTGAAAAACGTATTCGCTGATCGTATATTCAGCCGAAATACGACGATCACGTTATCCATATGGCGGTTACCATACTCAACAGTACCAGATATGAGGTTACCAATAGCGCGGAACTCGAACCGCACTGTTTAATTTCAATTTCCTAAAGAAAATAATTAACAACGGTTATATTTTATACGTCATATTTTTTTGAATAATAATATTAATGTATTAAATAAATAAAGTAAAATATTATTATACATTTATACTAAATAATATACTCGTAGGTATCGAAACTCACTTCTGGATGATAATTAATACACTTTCCGGTGCGTCTCCGGAACATGTTATTTTGATCCTGACACGTGTACACAGGTTGTCCGGTTTCATCCATTGATTGCCGGACTTCTTGGGGTTCGATGCTTAATTGTTTGCTACCACACGGACACAGTGTGTCTACTACCAACAGTATTAGATTGCTGTGCGGGATTTTTTGCACGCTAAACGGTCTGTGAAACGTAAAAATATAAACATAAAATGTGTTAAAAACAAACAATAAAATGTCACACAATTTATAATGGTATAGTAATCTGAAATTTTGGAATTCATAAATGATTATGCCTATACGTAAACTTCCCACGAGTTAATTCGAAAATTATAAACGTATTTTTCTTTAGGGAACATTTTTAAATTTAGTTTTTTACCCGTGATTTAAACATTTAGTTTATTGTTTGTACCACTGACCGTTCGCATCCAGTGGCGTGACAGTTTGTCAATTTTCCCTTGAGCGGGTTGAACGAGCCGCTCATGTTCAACCGATTCGGCTGCAGTACGTATAAGTCTACTGCTTTGCGACATGTTCTGGTTACGCCTGGTTGACTCCGGTTGTATACCGGACTGAAGTATTCGGTGTTTTTCATGCCGGGTACGTACAATGGAGGATGTGGCAACATATCCTTATAGTCGTTGCCGGAGTCGACTTGACCGCCATCGGTTTCCATCGCAGGTTTTTTGCCCTGGTCAATTATCTTCTCACCTTCACCTGGTACGGATTCTTCTGGTCCTTGATCATAATCTGAGTACATTGGGTCTGCGACAATAATATTATATTGTTATATGTGATATGTCTTATTTGATATTTAACTAATAATTTTAATGTTAATAATGTAGAATTATAGATTATAATTTATTGTATACCTACGTAAAAAATAATTAAGCATAACGCATGAAAAAAATTAATTCATTAGGGATTTAACTTTTCATATTTTATTCAAATGCCGTTAATTTACTTTATACATTGTATTAGAAAGTAAATCATTATTGATAGTTTGTCATATGTAAAAGTTATGGGAAATAAGAAAAACGGATTTTTCAAATTTATAGTTCAAACTAAAAAATACACGCTAATAACCGCAATTTTAATAGGTAGGTATTTTACATTATTGTCGAATATTCTTGGAATAAAAATCGTTTGTTTTAATATTTTAAATAACGATCGAGAAAGAGTAAAAATATTAACATATTAAATTTTAAACATTACCTTCTTCTTGGGCTTGAATCCAATTTGGAAATAAAATGTGATAGAATTGAGTTTCGATTGATAACCAAGTTATGTGACCAAATAACCATTTAACAAACCAGACGATCGGCTGGAAAGGCTGTAAAACATATCAATTATAAATGGACCATATTGAAAGAAGCCTTTTTGGTAGGTAAATTTTTTTAATCAAATGATTATCTATCTTAAATTATCTCATTTTATTATTAAAAATGTTTTTAAAGAAATTTGAAATTTCACATAATATAATTATTTAATATTATATTTGAAGCAGTTTAAATTTTTAAGTTAGTACATGAACATTTTTCATTTATTTTAAACATATAAATGCATAAAAAAATTGACAACTTATAAAATTTTTGGTTAATAATTTATCTTTCAACAATACCTACTTTAAAGGTTGTAAAATGTATTTTTATGGTCAATTTTTCGTAATTGATTAAAATTGTTTTACACTTTTTTAAATATTATTTTTGACTGATACTTATCGATTATATAATAATAATAATGTATTATTAAATTACTCGAAGGGCAGATGCGGAATCGGTACCGGGTTCGATTCCGTTGTGACAAGCTCCTTGATTGTCCATTACAGTGATTTTCTTGTAAATACCGTCTTGGACTAACGAATCCATAATCGTCCCGTCAGTTTGTCCAAAGAACTGACCGGTATGATGTGACTGTTCAGATATAATGATGAAACCGTTATTGTCTAATACGTAACAGTCTAGATCGTCTGAAGCACAAGTTTTCTTGCATCCGGTCATACCAGTACACTTGGGAATAAATATAACATATATAGTATAATAATTATTGTTATATTATGATTAATTACAAATTCAGCGAACAGATTCGTGTCCAAAATGTTTTGGATAAAGTGGAATTACATAAATTTATTTTTTTGTAAATTATTTACTCTTTTAATATGTTCACTTGGTTAGGAAAAAATTATGATCACATTAAAATTACGAATGTAATTAATGTTGTAGATTTTGAGTGAAGTGAGAAATGTAATGGTTTTACAATGATGCATAATGTGTCTTTTTTTTTTGTTTTTATGTTTGAAGACACTTTTTCTACCCGAAATAGTTTACCTTATTTAAGTCATTTTTCGAATTTCTCAAAATTGACCATATGTGATAGAAAAAACGACCAAAAAATGATGAAAGAACGGTATTTTTCATGGAAACTGAAATTTCGACGAATTCGATTTCAATATTTTACGATTACTCAGGCAATTTTAAACTTAGAGACTTGAAAATTTTATTGAGTGTTCAAATAGATACTATATATAAGCAATAAAGATTTGGAACCATTACGTTAATTTTTCTATAAAATATAGAACTTAAATATTTCCTAAAATTTTCGTTTTTATGTATTTAATGTTTGTGAAAATTGGCATTGTATTTCTTAAATGTTAGAAAAATATCAAATATAAATTTTTTATAGGTGTTTTAATTTGAAATTTTAGTATAATCGATATTTATAGTATATATGCGGATTCTTATTATTTCTCAATATTTTACAAAAATGTTATATAAAATTAACAAACAATTATGAAATCTATTAAAAATTTTCCGAATATTAGTAGAATATCAACTACAATTTTTTTTTTATATGTGTTTAAAGTTGAAATTTGAATAAATCAATATTTAAAGTATTTATATGGATTCTTTTTATTGTATTTCAATATTTTACAAAAATGTTAAATAAAATTAACAAAAAAATTTTTAAAATTTTTAAAATTTATTGATCTTTAAATACATTTACTTAACCCAGTTCCAATTAATTGTGAATTATTACATTTACGATTTTTTTTTTTTTTTTTTATAGCTATTTAAAGTATAAAAAGTCGAACTGGATACTGCTGTGGACGCCTGGACGGGCTGGACGGGATACAGGTGTAAAGAAGATAGTGTTGATTTTGATTAACATTTGAAAGCAGTGATAAATCATTACATTCAATAAACGAGTCTGAGCTAAGTACTGTTAGATTCGGGTATTTAAGTGATTCATTTAGGGGTTTTATGATAAATTTTTTATATTGAACGTAGAAACTGATAAATGTAAAAATTTTAATCAATACATAATATATTATCTGATGAACGCTTAAGCGTTTTTAAAACTTGTGAATTACAAGTATAAATATAAATTACCTTTTTATATTATATTATTTATGACATTAATAGTTTTTTTTTCAAGCATATTTTTAAAATATTTATAATTTGAGTTTAAAAGCTACAAAAAAATTTACTTCAAAATAGCCCAATGTTTCCAATACTTACGGTTGAAGTAATATTAATAAAATGTGAAGCGATTGACGAATGTTGAAATTGTATGCCGACAACAGCGGCTGCTGCTCGATGGCCTTTATTTTCGACAAACATTGCGTGAGCTGCTGTAATTAGTGGTCGATCAAGTCCAGCACCTGAAAAGTTATCGTTAGTTAATTTTCCAATAAAAAATTGAATTGTAATTAGACAAATCCAATAATAATTTAAAAAATTGAATTAAAAAAAAATTATTATTATAAATAAATATGTATATACGTTGAATCTTGAATAGATATAAAATAATATTTATTTAAACATTGAAAATATATTTCTATATGAAAGATAAGTATTTATAAGTTGTGAAAATCAAAAGAATTTATTTTGTCCAATATATTATAATTTAATAATAAATTAATAAATTCGTAAGTATATAAGTATATGAAATAATATATTAGTATATACAAGTACTCTTGTGGTAAAAATAGAAAACACTTCATATTTTATTGGTCATTTCATCGTAATTAAATTATGTTTTAATATTAATAATAAAAATGTGATTTAACCAGAATTAAATGGCACTGAAAACACAAAACTCTCGGGTTCGATATTGTGTTGGTCGATCGCTCTTTTGTACCACACCTCGTCAATGGCTTTTTTGTTTGTTTCGCTAAAATGTCTGAAATTAATATGAAAAATATATTCAATACGGCAGTTGTAAATCAAAATTACGAGTTATTCAAATTGATGAATTTACGGTTCTGGGCCTCTGTTATTGGCTGTTCCGTGATCTCGCCATCTCAATAATCCACTCCTTGTGGCGATGAACGTAAGTGTTACACCAAACATGTGATGTCCTTGACTATAGAAATGTGTACAGACATAATAGAAAAACCCTCAAAATTAATCAGGTACGAAATACTGTTTATTTATACATATTATAATTTTTTTTTTTTTTTTTTTTTTTGTCTTAAAACAAATGTTATAACAAAATGTACTTAACAAAATTATTCCGAAGAAGTCACATAAATTATTATTTATTTTAAACATAAAAAAAAAAAAAAACAATAAATCAAATTGGATTAATTGTATTATATTATATTTAAGTTTGATGAAATATCTTATAACAATTATGATTAATGTCAAAGTTACTTCTTCGGAAACCTGACATAAATATTATTAATAACAGTATATAATATTGGGAGTGAATGACCTCTTACCGATTCCGCTGCAGAAAAATTCAAAATATTTTTTTCCTGACGAGGGGTCTTCTTAATTGTATAATAAAAAAAAAAAAATATGAAATTCATATATTCCAATGAAATCCACATTTCTTTTTTAAATTAATAATCCTATATTATGTTAGGTACAGACACACACCGAGCTAAATTAGCGATCTACAGTTCAGTGCAAATAGTGTTTTTGAATTTACCACGTATATCATCTACTTTACCTGTGCAGAAGTGCCATTAGTGTGGCTATCGGACTTTAAAAGTTTAAAATGTAGACAAGGTTAGTGCATTTTTTCAACAATTATAAGTGCAAATACATTATAACAATAATTATTAATAAAAACAATATTATCTATAACTTACTGTAAAATTCATAATATAAATAATAATATATTAAAATACAGTATATAAGTATCATACTTAACGATGAAAAATAATATATCTATGATATTTGTAAGTAAATATTTTATATATTATATTTAATATGAGTAGAGAAAATTATTTAATTTTTTTTATGATTTTTATTTACTATTACAGGTTTTTTTTAAAAAACCAACTAAATATAATAAATTTTTATTTTAATAAACATCTTCTTAAATTTTTTTTATAAAAATATGAACATATATATATATAGTATAATTAAAAAGGATTTTGAAATCATGCAACAGTTTTTTTTACATTATAATAATTATTGTAAATGAGTAAAAATTCTGAATATGATTTACTATTTATTTGTAGGTATAATACATTGATACCTTTTAAATCTAAAAATAAAAATATATTAATATAAAAATGTAACGTAATGATATTTTTCACAAGACATAAATTAAATGTTATATTTATGCTATAGTTCAAGTTCAAGGACAAATATTATGATAAATATTAAAATAGAATATTAAATTAAAGACAAGAAATTCTAGTAAACAAAAATCATTAGTTTTATCAACTCTATAAAATAAAATGCATCATAGTAAATAAATATTAAGTCATATTTTTCAAAGAGTGTTAGATATTTTATTTTACAACAATTAAATCAAAATCATGCTTATTACAATATTATAAGTGTGTGCATAATTGATAAGTGTAGACATAAAAAGTGTTTCAATGATAATATTGTGATTAATCTTAAATATAATATTTATATTACATATTTGTTGGTGATATCTGTGCGTTAAAATGCGTGTATTACAATAATATAACAGCCATTTTTTTTTAATTTTTTTTTTGTTTTAGACTTTTACCTATTTTTTAAAGTTTGCATTTTGAGTAACGCGTTTGGATTTTTACTGAAAATAAAAGGATTGAATAGTTGACATTTTTGTTTACTTTGATTACCTACTAATATTTCAAATTTTCGAATAAATTAATTTAGAACACAATATAGTAGAAAATAAATAAAACCTGAATAGGAAAATACTAGACTTGTAGACGTTTAGAATATTAATATAAAATTATGTAAGATATCATAATAAATTTATAAATTTTATAAATTTTTTTACTTACTGTTTATCAGCCTTAGATATTTGACCGGCCGTCTTTTCGAGACTATCAGTGACTAATGCATCGAATACTAAGGACTGTAAAAGATTTTTATCACCTGTAAATAAAATAATTATCATCATTAATACGAGTATATAAGAATCGAAAAATTAATATGGGTTCTATACCCATATATTGTTTTATACAATACTTACAATAATGAGAGTCTTTTTCTTTTCTCCACGTATTATGAACTTGACTCATGCCTAAATGAAAATTAATTAAATTTAATATTTCATATTTATTATTTATAATTCACTATAAACAGTTACCAGGTTCTCTTTGTGGCATTCTAGACCTTAATGACATCCATTTCCAACCCGGACGTTTAGTTCTGGACAAAAAATGCAACACTCTATCTTCAGGGGTTTTAAAATTATGTTCGTTTCCATAGTTATATTCACAATATACCCTGTAATGGTTAGTTAACAAATATAAGTATTAATGTAATAAATTTGTATTTTATAATAACTAATAATAATATTTACTTACCAATCAGGATGAACTTTCCAATTTTTTCCTTTGAAATATTCAGTAACTGAAAATGATTAATAAATCAAGTTAATTAAAAATAATTTTTACGAATTTTTTCCCTGCTACTAACTATTGAATTGAGTTAATTTTATTTCTTCTTCGCCGAGTAGTTCGTACATTCCATAATTTTCCGGCAGAGCAATGCCTAAACTGAAAGGCGTATCTTCAATTGGATGGTAGAAATATTTATATTTTCGTGTTGATACTCGTCTCTGGAAAGTAAATTAAACAATTTTAATTTAATTTTGTTTACAGATTTGTTGAGTTTATGTTTAATAATTGTACAATAATTATAATCTTACATGATTTAACTACGAAGAACAATAATAAATTCTGTATGTGTAATATATGTATGTGATTAGGAGAATTAAAAATTAATAAATTATTATATGGATTGTGAAATAATAACAACTTTTACTAGTTTAAAAATAAAATTATGTTTTTAGTTTTTTAAATTTATTTAATAAAATATTTTGTTTACCATATTATCCAAGTGAGTTTTTACTTTTAGAGTAGTCTCGCCTTCGTGTTGCTCGATCATCTCTTTTCTCAACTGAAATGTATTTAAATAAAATAAAATTAAGAAGAATGTTATTATTTAAAACAGAGTCACGTAGATGACTTACTTCTAACAATAGAGTGTTGTTATTAGTGTCCACGTCCGGCAACTCAATCTCACTCAGATCGACCGTCTTATATTGAGGTCTGACCGAGTCGGATTGCTGTAAAAAATATATACAATTTTATGAATATTTAAATATTAAACGCCTATAACAATTACATGTTTACATGTTACATTCAAGGTTCGAAATTAATATGCATAGTTTTATTTTTAACGCATACTTAGTTAAGTACGACATAATTTTAGATGAAGCATAAGATCTCAAATTTGAAACAATGTGCATAATTGTTACTTATATATGATATAATATGTCATAAAATAATTTATTTTTGGTGTTTTTTTTTTAGTATATTTCATTAAATTTAAGTTAATAGAAAATAATTTCTTTAATTTTCTTTCGATTATTGGCATTTGGCAACCAATAGAATTAAAATTTAATTAAATATCATTTATTTTTTATGACAGTATAGTTATCGATTTAATACAATGAAAATTTTTCATTGATTACAGATTTTATGTAGTGGACAAAAAAAAAAAAAAATATATTTTTGTGAAGATTTTAGGAAATTTGTATTGAATATATTTTTTGGTTTTTACTTTTTCAAAATCTTGAATTTATCACTCAATAAGAATACTATATAGTTATTACTTTATTAGTTATTACCGTTGGACGGAAGTCTGGATGATAAAGGACATGTCCGTTGTTGTCCAATATGAAGGAATAACCATTGGCGCCGAGCTAAATAAATAATATTATATGAGTAAAATATAAATATAAATGTATCAGTAATGAATCATCTAATCTGTTATAAATGTATAATGTAATCATTGTAATAATTACCTTATAGGCTGGTACAAGTTTTTTCAGGTCATCAATATAGACGTCTATACCAACCACACCTAATAAATTGGCGGCTCGTTCCTATTAAAATATTATTGTATTATTATCGTACATAACATAATTGTTCAAAATATTTTATTAAATTATTATATTTACCGAATGATTTCTCCTATCAAAAACGGGAGCAGACACTGTTGTCATGAGTCGACTATCTATAGTGTCAGTTGCTTTCAAATTGTCAACCTAAAAAATCGGGTAAAATATGAAGCTGTAAAATAATTTATTTGACGCGTTACGTTCGAAAGAATAATTACTTTGCTTGCAAGATAAACAGGCGACCAATAAACCGGATGATCCGTTTGATACATAATTAACGGTCTTGCCATGACTAAAACGTAGTTTAATACTTTTTCTCGAAGATTCCTCTGATCTTCAATGTGTTCGAAATAACCTAAAATTGGTTTGAAAATACTTATAATTTAGAACATCAAAAGTTTCGTAATAATGAATGCTCCAATTAGATAAAATTATAAGTTGGTATAAAAGCGTATTACAAATATTTATAGTTACATAATATGAATGCATTAAAAAAAATCTGAAATCTTAATTATTTGAATCTCAGATAAAGGTGGTAATGTGGTACAATAACTTTTTGGAGGTTATTGGGTAACAAACATTTCGAATTTTATCTTAAATTAAATATAATTATTAAATAAATTTAAAAAAATTAAAAATATATTCTCTCATAAATGGATTCAGTGACGATATTGGTGCAACACTTACCTTTGTTATTGCAAGCAATCCAGTTCATATCAGCAGCGTTTGAATCATCTTTACCGATTAAATACGTGAAAACTCTAATCGGCATATGCGGTTTATTGTGTTGCAGGATTTCTTTGTATGGACCAAATGGTCCATCAGTAATTATTAATATAGCCTGATTGCACTGACTTCCTTGACCGGTTCGATTAAACTAAATAATAATATAATATAATAATGTCAATATAATTCAGAAATACTCGTATTTTTGCTGTGCAACATTTAATATATTAAATTATTTTCTTGATACTTATCATTGTATTTTTGGTAATTCTAAATTTATATACCTACGTAAAGTAACAAAAATAAAATCTCTTGAATTAATTAATTTATAGATTTTTATTTAAAAATTATATTATAATCCAAATAGTCATTTATTAAGAAAATGTTGAAGATTAGAAAAATTACCATACTCCCAAAAATTAAATAATTTAAATTTGAATAAAAATGCAACATACCTAAATACAGTAAATACAAATACAAATATAGTTTAATTTACGAAACTCAAATTTTAAAAATATTTAATAGAAAAACAGTTATCGATTTTTGAAAAATACGGTAAGGAATTAACATTCTATACATTCATTTTATATATACTCGTATATATATATATATATATATATATATTTTCCCAACTATATAACTCCTCCCTACAGTACAAACTATATTGAAGTTTCCCAATTAATTAATTTAAAGGTACTTTGTGTAGGATGTCGAATGCACGGGCCAGGGCTCCGGTGAAGTTTGAACTGCCAGTAAACTTTGATTGTGCCACGGCCGATCTTAAGTCTCTCAAGTTCTTTTCGTTGGCCTTATAAAATAAAAATAATAATAAGTTATATAATATACTAGTCGACGATTAAAATATTAATAATAATATAGCTTAGTGTGATTAATACTAATAATTAGGGTTAACATTTTTATAATTTATATGTCATGTTATTTAATTTTTTGTGACGGCGTGTATACTTTCAGACTTGGTTAAAAAAATTATTCTGTATTACCTACATAAAAGTCGTTATAAATTAGATCGCATTTTACTTTTTATATTTAAGGGTTTTATTGAATAAATTATAATCCTTAAATCTTTAATATATTAAAAGACATGTTTAAAATTTAAAAAAATTGAAATAAGTATAATATAGGTACAGACATATTATGGTAATAAAATATAAATTTATATGTAAAGGATAATATAAAAATAATTATATAAAATTTATGTTAAAAAAATGAATAACTATTAATTCAATATTTACACAATAATACAATATGCATTATTATTTTTATTTAAATATATATAAATGTTTATAATGTTTATTTTGTTTTTAATAAGATATAAGAAATCATAAAATATCCAACGTACAAATTTGACAAAACTGGCAAAACAAGTTAAAATAATAATTTAATATTTTGTTAATTGTCAATTGTAAATTGTAATTTTGTCAAGTTTTAAATTTGTATGATAATAATAATATTAACAATTATTTATTTACCTGCACGATGACTTCTTTTAAACATGGCACGATTTCGTAATTAGATGATTCGAGAGATAAAACATTGACAAAGTCGTTGGCACCAAGTGTATCGAGTGCAGCCAAAGCAGTAGCTCTTACGAGACTAAGTTTGTAGTCGGATAAAAAGACAGAGAAATCTGCTATAATCACTATGTCTTTGGCACTGGTCGCCGCTTCTACGAACCACGGATTTAGTCTATAATCGAATAAAGCCGAAGGTGATAATCCTGAGTACGACGGCCACCTCAATGCTATAACAGCAAAAGTTAATATCAAGAATTAACGAAAGTTTTTCACGTAAAATTAAATTTTGGTTAATAACCTTAACGAATAAAATATTCTGAATGTTTGCTAATTAAAATTTTAAAAACTCATTAAACTTACGACACTTTCTAAAATATAAATTAATTAATAACTAAAAAATGTGAAAAAATTCATATAACTTCATGAATAAATATAGAACCATGTTCAAATAATTTAAACATTTGGTTAATTGGTTGTAGACTTGTAGTTATTACTTATTTGAATAGTACCTACCTCTATAAATTTTTTTTTTAGATTTTATTATTATTTATGATATTATCAATATAATAAAAAGGAATTTATATAATATATTAATATTATATTAAATTATTTAATCAATTCTAGATAAAATATATCGAAAAACAAAATAAAATAACATTTTATTAAAAATATTGCCTATTTAAACAAAACTAAAATAGGCAATGTAAATATCGACACGAGTAAAATAAAAGTTAAACATTTCAAAATTGAATATGTGATAAATAATCAAATATTGCATAAAGATGATTTACACCATTTAAATAAGCACAATTCACAATATATTATATATTATTTTATTGTTTATATATAAAATTTGTTTTTTTTACGGATTAAATTATTGATATTAAATGAATATAAAATATGTTGTATTTATCATATATAAAAGAAAATTATTATTATGTTATAATTTCTTTTTTTGTCACTTAATTTTTTTATATAATTGTAGTATAGATAAATAAAACTATGAGTAATTTTAAAGTATAAAAATCTCACCATAATAATAATTGTTTTTATTTTATTCTTTAAATTGAATAAAAAATAGAAAAATGAAATATTTATAGGAGATGGAATTTAATATGATACTATAATAATTTATATTATAATTTCTAAATTTTAAACCTAAATTTCAAATTTACATAAAATAAAATAAACATTTTAGATTCTGAGCGAAGCGAAGAATGTATTGGTTTTACAATGATGTGTGATTTTTTTTTTTATTCTGAAGACATTTTTACTACCCGAAATAATGCTCCGATTATCACGAATAGGGTATGTTTCCGATAGGAAAGTGGATCTAGTTGGTACTTTATATTCGAATTTCTCAAAATTGACCCTATGCGGTAGAAAAAACTTCGAAAAAATGACGAAAAAGGGGCATTTTTCACGAAAAATGAAATTTTGACAAATTCAATTTCTATATTTCAGACAATTTTTAAGATAGGGACCTAAAATTTTTTGGGTGTTCACATGGCTACTATGTATATGTGGTAAAATTTTGGAACCGTTTGGTTAATTTGTCTACAAAATATAGGACTTTGAATATTTCGTAAAATTCACGTTTTTACATATATAACGTTTGATAAAATTGGCAATATTTGGTATTAGGGTCTGAAAATTTTACTGAAGTATACTTCCATATTACTTAACATCATACTAAAATATTAGAAAAATCCCTAATCTCAATTTTTTTTTTATAGCTGTTTTAAGTTGATATTTTTAGTTCAAACGAAAATTATAATTGACTGAACTTCGCTCAGAATCGTTTTTTCTAATGCAATGGTTTATCATTGCATTCAAATTCTAATTAAAATTAAACACTATGATTCGCACACCTGTATCCTGTGCGACAGGAGTATCAGCTTATCTTTTTTATTTTTATAATTAATACAAAATAATGTCAACGTAAATTAAAATTCTAAATATTCATGATTAAATTACATTCCGAAATATTTGGAATATTTTAAATGTACTATATGCATGTAGATAATAATAATAGGTATTAAGTTTTTATTTTATTTTGATGTGAAATTTCAAATTTATATATTAATTACTACCTATATTTATTTTAATAAAAAAATTATATTATTTTTATTTTAAAACATGCGTTTAAGTATTTTGACTTTCAAGTGCAATTTATTGTGCAAATGCGTCGTAGTAATGTCGTGATGAAATGGCAATTTTTAAAGAGGTAGTAAGGTCGCAAACATCCATACTTAAAAAGTGTAAACTACTAGATAGTAAATGCTTGACAAGTACATAATAGTATATTTCCTGATCAGAAAATCGAAATACACTTACTTGGAAATCGTCTGAGTGTTCCTTTTGTGCTGCCAAAATATTGCCATGACAGTACAGGATCCATTTCGTAATTACTGACAAATATTGGATCTAAATTGTCAGTCCACTGCATTTCCCGTAACATAGTTTCATCAACTGAATCTATTAAAATAATAAATAAATAAAATGATAAATATATTATGTTATTGTAAAACATTAATAAAATTTAAATTTGAATAAAAATAAAAATATTATATTATTTTATAATCTAATGATAAATAAAAAATATTAAAATGTATTATTTTTTAGTCCAAGTTATAAAATTATTATGTAATAATCTGATTACAATAAAATTAAATGAAACATGATAAACCTATTAAAAAGACTATTTTTATAAAATATGGTTAGGTTAGGTTAGGTTAGGTAGTATAGTACCAATTATATAGTATGTTATTATTATTAAATAATTATTGAACTAATTTAACAACAATTTTTAATTTTTAAATAACAATTAATAATAGTATATTAAATTATAAATATCCAAATTATTATTATTAAAGTTTAGAATTAAATAATAAATTTACATACTTCAAGAATATAAAACATATAATATGCATTTTTAACAATTTTGTGTTACAATAAAATTTATATTGATGTATATGAAAATTTTGAACTAATAGGTAACTATTTAAAAATCTAAAATCTGAAATCTAATAGAAATAATTAATGTAATAATTACATTGTAATTATATTAATTTAAATTAATGTAATAATAATTTTAGACACCATCATAATATTATTACAATATGACAATGCTAACAATATTGATATAATTCCATACTTTAAACTTTAAATATTATATATTTATTGTAAATATAGATATTATATTATAATATCCATAAAAAATAAAAATAAAGATATTATATTTGTATAAAAATTGTAGAAATAATAAAAAATAAGAATATTTAGTACAGGGATAAATCATTTATATATCAATTAATATTATATTTTATATGTTATTTGTATTTTTCATTAATTCAATCATTATATTATTGTTGAATTTTTCTAAATATTAGACATTTTAGTGAAGTATTTTATACCAATCATGAAAGTACTATGTAATTATTAATAATTATTTTATTTTAATATAATATGTATATTATTAAACCAAATTACCTGGGTCTACATATGTACTTTGTAAAAGAACACAATTCACAGTTGTGTTAAATGCACATTGATCATATCTGTCTACTGATTCCAAGCTTTTGTAATCTCCAAATTCATCCTTTATATAGCGTTCGTTTTTTATAGAAGTCTCTTGATGGGCTAGAGCAGATTGTTCACCGGCTTCCATTAACCTCTAAAAAATTGAATAAATAAGTATAATAAAAATATTATTAATTTATTATTATAATAAATTGGTTAGAACACAATTTTGTATTTATTATACCATCATATATGTTCAAATTAAATGTATTTAATGTTGTTAATAACTAATAAGTATATTAAATATTTTAAGCATCAGTTATTATTTTCATATAATAATATACAGGTATTTTAAACGTTAAAGTCTAATTTATAATAATAATTCAATTAGTTGATAATTTATTATTTCAGATCTATTATACGATCTAATGGAATAGTTAAAATATGGCTGCAAACCTAGACGTTAACACATTGAACATATACATATTATTTATATAATATTATGTGAAAACGTTGTGAACGGATTGAAAATAACACAACAAAATGAAAAAAGTTGGTAAATGGCAGGATATAAAACTTTCGAGACAGAAATAAATCGAAAATCACTATAAAACAATAGTCAGAAGTCGGTAAGTATTTCTTTTTAACTTTGTATGGTAGTGACGGTTTATTACATTTCTAAAAAGTACGTTGAACTTTATTTACTGCCCCATGATAAAAATAGTAATTTTATAAAACATGCTTATTTTATTGTAATTATTTTTTTAAAAAATATATTTAATTACAGTTAACAATTTTTAAATATTCTAAAATATATTCTGAAATGTTAAAATAGTATATTATAATATACTTTTAGTTCTAATATCTTATTTTTATATTATTTTTACCTAATAAATAAATTAAGAAAACCATAATAATATATTATTATTATAATATTATATTAATTTATAATTTGAAAATAACATTTATTATTATTATTATTACATTATCATATTTAAAAATTGAATACGAATTTATTGTTTTTATTTTAATAAATGAGATAACATTATTATTTTTATTTTATTCTTTGCGTTATTAAACTACATTTGATATATTGAACCCTTATAGTTAAAGGAATATTTTTTAATAATAGCTTTCGGGCACTTTTAATGGAAACTACCACAGTTGACTGATGATTTTTGAGATGACTTATATTAAATTAAAATATTTATATTAACCATTATCGTTACTGGATGTTGATGACAGAAGCATCGTCCAGTAAAGTTTTTATGAAGGTTTAGATGGCTCAAATCACGATTATAATAGTATGATTAGTAATATATAATAAATGTTGACACTTATTATTCAATTTTAAGTTTAATTTAAAAAAAATGTATTTAAACACGATTGAAAGGATATTAAAATAACTGTTCGACCTAAATACGAGAAGAAAAAAGTGGATAAATGAAATGTTTGAAATGAAGATATTATAATAATAATATAATTTTAATATATTCATTTCTCCTAGATATCTTAAAAAACATATTACAATAAGTAATTCAGAATTTATTTCATATAATAATAATATTATTATTCATTAGTTGAAATGTTTTGAAAATGTAATGTTATGTATAATTTATTTGAATTAGTTGTAAAATAACAATTAAAATTGTGTTTATTTAATTACAATTTTATTAATTTACCTAAGTTTAAATACATTACATTTGTATATTAATACAAATTTTAATTGTACCTACCTAATTTATTAATTGCATTAATGGCTATAATGAACTATTATATTTTCAATATAATTACCGTTCCCCGACATATGTATATTAAAGGATTAATAATAATTTTTACTTTCTAAAAATATGTTATGTAGAAAAATAAATTAATAAAAAAACTAAAATCTAAAATCTATTATTATTCTTTACACAGTTTTAATTTATTGTATTGAATTATATCCGCATGTAATTTAAAACGTCATGAGACTAAGAGAGTTTATAATATTCTAAATTTCTAATAAATATTCTATATACGTTTTTTATATAATAAACATAATATTATAATATATAATAACAATAGTCATTGATTTAACATTGTTCTTAACTTGTAAATTATTTCTAGTAATCTTTATGTATAAATTAATACAATAAATTAATTACAATAGCCAAAATATTATTGTTCTTTTTTATGTATATAAATAGTCAATTAAAAACGTTTCTTCATATTATATATTATATTATTAACTATATCAATTGAATATTATATAAAGTATAACTGTATCAGTTAAAAAAATTAACGAGTGGCAGTTTATTATTTGTAATAAGTGATTAGTATAACAAATTAAAAAAAAAATTTTTTTAACAATTTATCATATTAACAATAACGTATGTGAGTGTAAAAATGTTAAAAAATTTAAATAATAAATTGTAATATTTTCGAAGACGTAATAAATCTGAATTGTTTAAGTATTATTATTATTTCCTAATAATACCGTTATGTGGATTATAAGAATTGTTTAAAAACAAAAAAATAGTCCACACACTTATTAATTTGATAAAATTCGATTATAATATGTATTCGAAACATATATATTTATAACAAGAACAAGATATATCGGATATACCGATATACGATATATAATACGTATCAAAATTTAATATAAATTTTGTTTATTCACATTCTGGCCAGGGATGTTTTGGAAAATGTGGGCGGTTACATTATAATATATACAATGATGAAGACGGTTTAGATGACAACGTTTTAATTGCAATTATTATTAGAATAAGAAGACTGTTTTGACAGGATATTAAGTTAATAAAACAAGCATATATACTATAGCGTATTATACAAATAATAATGGCGTCAGTGGTAAGTGGTATAACGACTTATGCAAATTAAATGGCGAAGAAACGAGAGATTTCAGGTCTGCGACGAGGAGTGCTTTATATCATCCGTCAGATGGCACGGGGCAGCGCACGGAGGACTTACAGTCATTAGCTATACAGGAGTGTTAAAATGGTGTGGTTCTCCTTTTCAGCCGCAAATCCTGTTAATTAAATTCCTCGTTGAATCTGCGTTCGTGTGCGCGAGCGTCTCCTCGTCGTTTTCTACCCTTCTCATCACTTCTTGTGCCAAAACAATCCGATAAAGCGGCGATCGCTGTCGTTGAAAGAGAAAGATAGAGAGAAAGAGAGGGGGGAAGGATATTAAAGCTTATATAATTATTATTATTATTATTATTATTGTTACTATACCACCCTCCGCCAGCTATATCATCTAATTACACCCTGGTGTCCAAACCATCACTCGAACCAAGTTAATTAACGTTTATCGATATAATTATAATAAAATAAATACACCACGCCATATTAGGATGATGCAATATTAAAATAATTATATACAGAGCGTTAAAATAATAATATTAAATTCACTTATATGATTTTAAATTCTTTATTTGTAAGTGTCTATTAATTTCGAACATAATTGTCTACGAATACTATTTAAATTAAATAGGTACCTCGCTACCTCGTACCTAATTAATATTATATATACGGTGCGTTTAATATGTAGGTGTACTTAATAATAACAATCAATACCTATATATAATTTTAATTTAAAAAATGAATCGTATAACTGAAAAAAAAAACGTGCTTTATGAACACTACGTATGCGTATAGAGTATGCTATACGTATTATACCGTATACGCCTATTGTTTTAACGAAATATCATAGTTGTCACAAATGCAATAAAATGAGATTATATATTATGTTTGACAAACCACATATTGCGTGAGTGAGGGTGGGTGAAGGGTTAAAAGCTGTGTGTTTTGTCATCAATGTAGATCGAAACAATACAATATTATAATAATATAATATTACAAATACAATGTTTAAATTCCCTTTTTTTATTGTTAGTCAGTGTCAGTGTGTCAATAAGAGGTTTACAATACAATATATTATACATACACGTAAGAGTTTATAATATATACCCTACTAATATACAATTTTATATAATAATATATAATGTTTGTCGTTATATAATTATACATTATTAATGTTTTGAATAAACCATATAAATATTATTTGCTTGATTTAATCTGTGAGAAATAGGTAATGGATGTAATATTATATACCTAACTGCTATAGTGCCTTTTTTTCTATTAATTTAAAAAATACACTAAGAAATAATAAGAAGAAAATATTACCACATTTTTTTTTTTTATATATATTTTTATCCAATTAACAAAAACACTTTTTAGCCATCTAAAACAAATAAATAAATAGTTTCTATACTTACTAAAACAGAATTCATTTTGATGTCCATCATGTTTTTTACTTCTGTGGCCAAATCACGTATAAGTAAAAGTCCATCTTTTCGTCGGACTTTAGATTCTCGCTCTCGGTATTTCTATTATAAACATTATATTTAGTTATTTTAAATGTTTCAATAGAATATTATAATATATAGTACATCAAAAAATAATATAAGATACATTTTTAATTTATATTCCTTACGGTTAGGTCTTAGGTATCGACTAAATTAAGAAAATAAATAATTTAAAAATAAAATAATATTTCGTTTAAACTTACTTTTTGTATTTCATTCATGTTGGTTATTTGTCTGCCAAACTCCCATAAGTCCACACCAAATTTTAACGCCCAATTCTTTACTCTAAAATAAATAAACACATTATATAATAAATTTGATTTTTAAGTTTTACAAAATAGTAATTAAGTGTTGAATAAAATAGGTGATAAATATTTAATCACTATAAAATAAAATTAATGTTACATTATCGAAATATATTTTTCTACTTTTCTATTTTGGACTAATTTAACTAATTTACAATGTAGATTGTAATTTTCATAAATAGCACATGTTTCCGGTAGGAAAGTGATTGTAGTAGGTATTTTATTTAGATCATATTTCGAATTTTTCAAAATTGGGCTCATGGGGTAGGAAAAACTACAAAAAAAAAAAAAAAAAGTTGAAAATACGATATTTTTCATGAAAACTAAAATTTTGATGAATTCAATTTTAATATTTCATGATAACTCAGACAATTTTGAACTTAGAGACTTGAAAATTAGTTACATGGGTACTATATATGTATTATGTATATTTGATAAAATTTTGAACAATTTGAATAATTCCTAAAATTCTCGTTTTTAGCTTTATAATGTTTGATAAAATTAACAATTTTAAGTTTTAAGGTCTGAAAATTTTATTGAAGCATCATATCTTTATATTATTTAACACATTAGTACGTCATTACCAAATAATTATAAAAATATGTAACACATAGACCTGGAGGATAGATAAATGTGGTGATATTCGCATAACGTGACACGTGTATTGGATGAGAAACGATGAAATCATACATTAATTTTATATTACAATACAATTTTATATGTTAGGAAGCGTGTCTTAGTGGACGTACCTAAATAGAGATTGTTTTATTGTATGTACCCAAGCTCTAAGTTTTCTGTTCTATTATTGGACATTAAATTTGTTCTGGCGTCTTAACTCTTAAGTAATTAAACAAATAAGGTATATCAAAACAGATCGATAGTAACGAATATCGTACCACTCCCAGTATTTAATATTTGAATTTGATTAAACGTGAAGAATTAAAGGAAACCGTAAGTACAAATATAATAATATTTTCGTAATGGAATGGAGAGTAGGATTAATATTATAATCTGTCAGAACATCACAAATACAAAATGGTTTCATACACTACACACTCATACTCATTTATATATTAACCATATTTATATTTTATTTACATCATTCTACTCTATTATAAATAGCTCCCAACGCCATTTTGTGTGGTATTCAAACTCATAAATTTATATTTTATTTCTAGTATTTTATTCTATTACAATACCTATATCCGCTTTCTTAAATAACTAATGGATACTATATTCAAAAAATAAATGGTATATTTAGTTTATTAAAAATATTTATTAAACAAAAAAATACCATTTTAAAAACAAAAATAGCCAAAATAAATATTACAAAGAGTACAGAAGGATTTTTTTAATGTAAAAAATGTATTATTAATATTTAAATATAAAAGTCTATATGTCAAAATTTTGTATCAGTTTTCACTTTGTCTACGTCTAAAAATTTAATATTAAAACTTTTATTTTGTATAACATTTTTCAAATGAAATATTATTATTTTTTATTTTTAAAAATGTCAGCAATATTTGTTAAGTTTAAATTAACTAGTATAATTAGAAATTCTATGTAATTTTTATATTTTTTCCTCTTCAACAAGTACTAAAAAATATATTATATTTTTAAAATAAACGTAGTATTGCTATAACTGGAGAACTGAATAACTAAAAAAAACTCAAGCTAAGTTAAGTAAGCGACATGAAAGAAATTATGTGCTGTGTGTTTAGTCTTGCGACGACTATTATTCACCAACTTAATTGCGCTTGAAAATGGCTTGTTGTCAAGTGATGATTTACATCATTTCGAGTGGCGTCGCGCATAGACAAAATACTAGTTAAATGTTAAATTATTTGAAAGCTAAAAATATGTTTATAAAATGTACAATGATATATCGTTCAAGACATCGAAAAAAAAATACTGTAACAAATAAATATGATCGAAAAGATAGCCAAATAAACACAATGAATTGTCAAAAATGTATATTTTCATTACGAATATTTCATTTAAGGATTAGAGGGGAGCAGGTTTTATATATTATGTTACTGTTAATTTAATAAATTGGTTAGTATGTATAATAACTAGAACGTCTGGTTAATATGATAATTTATTTAAGATTTTCAAAAATTTATTATATTAACCAGTTATTATGAATAATAATCATAGACTCTGGTGAATATAATACATTTTCCATATTTTTATAAAATAATCATTTGAACTAACGATAATATAAAATTATCACAACTTTTTGGTTAGTATGATAAATTATGCATAATAATCATATTTTGATGTATGTATTTTGGTAAATTGTATTAACAAAAAATGCTGACCTAATTCTATTTAATCTTGTGTACAGTGCAATGGATACCCTAATGTTATCGTATTGTCGTGCGTCGTCGTCGACGGTCGATATTGCGGTTTCTGGAAAAATTCTATACTAAAAATAATCAAAATCACTATTATTGCACGTAATTTAGCATGCCAACCAAACTATTGTGATAATAATTTGACATAATAGTTAATTAAAATGATTATTTTATAAAAATATGAAAAATTTATTATATTCTGATATTCGCCATAGTCGATGATTATTATTCATAATAAATTGTTTCATAAAAAAATAACAACATGAAATATAAATTTATTTACAAAACATATTATAATAATATTGTCTCTAAAAACCGAAATGTCTTTATAACAATATACTCGTATAATAACAATTTTATTTTATTTATATGTTTTTAGATGATATAATAATCGCACAGGATAAACTTAACTATATAATATGTAAAAATTAAAATTTTCTCTTTGCGTAACCTATAATATATTATATTATATAAACGGAAAAATGTGAATGTTAATAATAATTGCCATCCTGATTTTTGGACATTTGATCGAAGATAAAGAATAATAGACAAAACGATTCGGATTTTGGAATAGTTGTGGCAATAATATGTGTGTTTATATCATGATGAAAGGGTTATCAAAACGCGCAATAAAACACGCGGTTACGAGGCGCATTAATCACATTGGAACGCGGTTAACGCGCACAATACCGTGTTACCAGGCCACAGAGGGACGGTTCGAATACGAGGGTAGGCGATTTTGCTGCCGTGACCCGTTCGAAATGCATACAGAGCGATCGTCCGCCTAAGACTGTCGTTCGAGGATAAATTCGATTTCCGCAGTTAATAATAATAATATGTCAGAAATGGAATGTTTGTGAACTCTTTCTTCACGTTTGATAAACGTCGAAGTCGATAAAATATAATATATATACAGACCGCTGCTCGAATTCGATAATATGTAATATTTATTTTTTATTATAAATTAATATAATTATAATAATAAATTGTTATGGTATTTTTTAAGTTAATAATATAAAATAATAAATTTCGACGGTGAAACGCACGAGAGCTGAATGGTATAACGACGTGTTTTGCGATATTAACAATACAATCACCCCGTATATCATGTAATCTCGAGCGTGTTTACTCGTACGTTATATACGACTACTACTACTATTACTACTACTACCACTACCACTACTACGATTACTACGATAATACTACCACTACTATACTATTACTACGACCAGCGCAATTACGTCGGCACTATAACGCGCGCGCGTAACCGCCGTGTCTGTGCGCGAGAGGGCGCTAATGTGTCTCGTCACCAACATATCGATCGTTCGGGGTACCCCGGGGTTTCTGTCGGCAATGACCTCCCGCCGTGGTGCCGCCGTATTCCGTATACGACCGAAAAAGGTGAGCGTGTGTGTGGGTCGGTTCTGTGGGTGTATATACACGCGGCGGTCTGCAGGGTGTGGCGGTACGCTCGCGTCGCGACCTGCACCGGACAGCCTCCCCGCGAGCTACCGCTAAAGACGTTTACCGCCCCGTCCTAACGTCCCTCTGCAGTTGACCCTATCTGTCCCTCCGACCGTCCCATCAGTACGCAGTAATAATATTGTGTGCACGACAGAGTAATTATAATACGCTCTTCGCTAATTATCTCATAGTCAATTATTATTATATAAGTTTTCTCTTTTCAATGATATAATAATAATAATTATTATTATTATTAATAATTAATATAAATATTAATATATTAATAATAATAATAATAATAACAATAATAATAATAATAATAATAATAATAATAATTATTATTATTATTATTATTATTATTATTACGTTTTTCGACAAACATAAAATAATTTAAATAAATACATTTTCCAAAAATTCAACACCTATACCCGTGGTTGTCGATCATATTGATCCGTTTATTAATAAAATAGGGATTAATAATACGAATTCGGAGCGAATATAAATTATTATGAACTCGTGTGTTAAACAAACAAATATATTATATTATATAATATACAATTTCATAATAATTAAATATTAATTAGTAATGAAAAAATTGTTTCGTCTACAACTATGTAAATACTAAATATTACATATTTTCAATTTAAATTCATTAATACTATGTAAATAAAAAATGTATATATGTCTAATTAAAAAATTAGAATAATATTATATTTCCATTTCCCAACTGAAACATCATAACTCCTATGGTAAATTGAATAACTAAAGTTTGTTTAATATTTTTAATTTTATACAGGTATTCGCATCTGTTTAGTGAAAGTTAATGGTACATCTAACAAAAATTTGAAATTATTGTATTTAATGAAAAATAATATATAAAATGTAACTATATAAAAAAAATTTAACATTTATAATAGCAGAAAAATTATGTTTCCAAAACTTTTTTAAAAATGTTATTTTATATATCTATAAAAACGTAAAAAATGATAAAAAAAAAAAAAAAAATAGTTATATTTATATACTGATAGAAAGAAGAAAAAAATATTTTAAATATTTATAATATTTTTTATAAAATAATCAATAACGATAGTTAATATAATTATTAATTAATATATATATTTATAGTATAATATGTATATAATTATATATTTAAAAACGTGAATGTATTCGCTATAAATGAATATAATTTTTACGTTCTATAGAAACTATTTTTGAGAAAATGGAAAATTCTAGTTACGTAATGTATTTTAAACACATTTTTCGTCTTGTATCGTTGAATATTTAAGATTTTGTGATTTACATATACTTTTTTTTTTTATGGAAAAATCGAGTTTGACGACGTTGTACTGTTAAATAAAAAAAATATTACACGATATATTATTATATGTGTGATTGATCGTAAAGCATGCACGTGATATTATAATATTATATTATTCAATATAACCTGTACGTAAAATATACATTATTATCGTATCGTGAGAAATTCGACCGAGCGATAATTTTCATGTTTTATATTCCAATATCGAAGTATACAGGTATAGGGGGTATAATAATATACAGTTCACTTTAATATTAAATTTTGAGCGCAACGAGTTTGTTCGACATACATATTTGGTATTTTCTTTTTCTTTTTAAACGGTTACGAACGGTAGAAATATAAAAGTTTCTATATATGTTTAAACTATCTACATCGATTGGAAATAGGACACAGATGGTATCTTAGACAGGTCATTTTAGAATTTCTTAGTAGTTTCTGAGAAAATTGCTAAAACACTACGAAAAGACTGCAATACGGTAAAACTCGTTTTGAATAAATCCTATTATACATCGGTTGTTTCAATTATATTGTTTTTCTTTAATAATATTTAAAGTAGATATTAATATTATTTTATCTTATACTATAATATTAGGAAATTTGCTATTTTTAATATAACTGTTATATACTATTACTTAATTAATCATAAATATAATATGTTTATTGCCAATAGCATATCAAATTATTTTATGATTTAGTTTTAATAACTTTCAACCTACCTGTGTTACTGCATAGTGCATAGGTACTAGAGTTAATTATTAAACTTTTTAAATAAACAGGCGATTCACAATTATTTTTTTCTTTCAGAATTATAATTTATTGAATAAATAATAGTTTGTGCTATATTATGTATTATACGAGTATGTATTTCGTTGTCTACTATGCTTGTTATGTATTATTATATATTTATAATTTTATATGTTTACCCGTTATAACCGCAGTTATATCGAATTGTATTACCCTTTTGTATAGTATGTACAATCAATATTATTTTATTTACGATCACCACACACATAAATACTATTAGTAATGATTATAAATATATGTTTATATTATATGTGTATCATGTTGTGAGAGATATAAACACAGTGAATATAAATTTAACAATGGTTTCCATCTGTGATCACATGCAATTATTATTGCAATTATAAATTACACAATTTATGTTAGAAATTTAAACATTTTTCTTAAACTATATGAAATAAATATGAACTATATTTTTAAGTTTATCGTTAAAATACGCATTTTAAATATTTCTACGGTTTCGTTTAATTATTATATTAATTTGTTTCGCAGATATGAAACAAATCTTATGCATATCAATTTTTACTCAATTATAATTCACTTGTTTACGAATAGTACGGTTAAAGTAAAAACGTAGAAAAAATTCAACAGAATATTATTCATGGGCATTTCAATTATTCAATTTGTTAAAATTTATACTATATTATATATTAAAGACAAACCTTTTCTCATGAACAATAAGTTAATTAAATTTATACCTACATGCTATTAAGAATTTTGTATATATAAACCAAAAAAAAATAAAAATTTTAATACTTTTACTAGTTCTACTGGTTAATATTTAAATATATTTTCTGTGAAGTATTCAATTATGTCGTCAAATGAATATAAAAAAAAAAACTGGATACTTCTGTGGAAAGGATACAGGTGAGGAAAGGATAATGGTGATGTTATAGTATTATGTTGTAATTTGATTAAGATTTGAATGCAATGATAAATTATTACATTCGAAAAAACGATTCTGATCGAAGTTCAGTCAGATAATAAAGGAATTGAATTAATTTAAATTTTCCCAAATTTACTAAAATGTCATTAGTCAATATTTGATGAAGTATTTATCAATCATTATCGCCATTAATTATTCAATAGTATTCTTCCCTTATATACCTATAAAAAGATTAACCATTTTAATAATAATATAATAATACCTAATAATCAATATAGGTAATTATTATCATTATAATCGCTCACTATTAGACTAGTATTATTGATAATTTAATGTTTTTAACAAAAAAATATCTATATCATATTGATTGACTGATGTAATTGTCTGATATTACTGACTATTGTTGTTCATTACCTTTTACCTCATAAGTCATTTATCGTTAATGCCCATCATCACTAATCTATACCTATATTTGACTGAATTTAACATGAAATATATGATATATATAATAATCAAATTACAACATAATACTATGAAATCACCATAATCCTTTCCTCCCTCACTTATATCCCGTCCACAGCAGTATCCAGTTCAGCTTTTTATAATTTAAACAGCTATAAAAAAAATCGTAAATGTAATAATTCATAATTAATTGGAACTAAGTTATATAAAATGTATTTGAACTTCAATCTAATTTTCAAAATTTTTAAAAAATTTTTGTCAATTTTATTTAACATTATTATAAAATATTGAAAAATAAAAGAAGAACTTGTATGGATTCTAAGATTTTCGATTAAACTAAAAATATCAACTTTAAACAGCCATACGAAAAATCGGGACTGGGGTTTTTTAAATATTTTTATATCTATTTAAGTAAAAGTAATATTTGAGTATACTTCAGTAAAATTTTCAGACCTTAAAACCCAAAACTAACAATTTTATCAAACAATACCTACATAAAATCGAGAATTTTACGCAATATTCAACGTCCTATATTTATTAGAAGAAAATGTAACGGTTTCAAAATTTGATCACACACACATATATATATATATATATAGTACCTATATATGAATACCCAATAAAATTTTAAAGTCTCTAACTTTAAAATTGCCTAAGTTATCGTGAAATATTGAAATCGAATTCGTCAATATTTCAGTTTTCGTGAAAATGCCGTTTTCATCATTTTTTGGTCCTTTTTATTCTATCGCATAGGGTCAATTTTGAGAAACTCAAAAGTTCCAACTACAACTACATCCACTCTCTATCCGGAAAAATATGCTATTCGTGTCGGAGCATTATTTCGGGTTGTATAGAATTGTTAATTGTCTTTAGACATAAAAACAAAAAAAACAAAAAAGATACACATCATTGTGAAATAATTGTATCAATTATTTTGTATTTACCATCTATGTATATTGTATAGCGTATAGTCTATATTATACAGTTACAGCGTAATTAATTTTATCTTTACTAATTAGATTAAGGAAATTATTTATTAATTATATATTATTACTTCTGTATGGCGGATGTATTACATTCATATAACCCTAATTAAGTTTTAATAATATAATAAATAAATATATAATCAATTTGTTTAGTCAACTTTCCCTCGGTCCTCATCATAAGCCAAAAATTTTATATTGTGGTATGAGGACGAATGATTAAAAATGAAATCTTTATTCGAAACAAAAACCTACATACCTAATATATTTTTTAAAAAAAATGAAATCAATAACATGGTTAGTATATGAAACACAAGACTACAGTGGTTAACGACCCGCGAAGACGTACAGATTTTATAAAGGTTATACTGCAATGAAGTTTAAGATTTTCCACTCAACTAATGCCGCTGATATTTCCAAATCAGCCAAACAATTGAACGTAATATTATGACGTGTATAAATATTAGGCGAAAACAAAAAGAATTAAACATTAAAAATTCTACTCAAATATAATATGCATTCTATACGGTAACCGACTAGTAAAATAATATAAAATAATAATAATAATAATAATAATAATAATAAATATAATAATAAATAATAATATTAATAATAATAAATAATAATAACAATATGATATCAGCGGACGACGCGAGCAGAGCACACGGGACGCGTACCGACAATTCTGCAGCGCATAAGAGATAAAATTTTATTACGGGTCCTCGTAATGGCATCTGTTGCCCCTTCGAGCGGTTACGGTGTGTAATATTTCACCGAACTCTCTCTCTCCCCCAACCAACCCCCTCGATTCATTATACAGGCGAGCGTATATGGCTCGACGGTATACAAATAAATGCCCTTTTGGAAAACCGCCGAGGGATCAAATTCGAGATAAAATTAATGGTGTTCGCTGCGTTGGCTATATAAGCCTGTATCCAGCTTTAGATTTTCTATCCTGTGTCTCCTGCATCCCTAGACCACCGGTCTATACGCGTTTAGCGTCCAATGTGCGTATATGACGTGTGTACCAAGACTTAAAAAAAAAAAAAAATTAATAATAATGACAAGAATATACAATATAATACATCAATTTATGAGTTTTAAATATTGTTAATAAAGTTTTAATCTACTTTCTCCCTGGCACGAAAATGAAAAATAAACAGATAAGATATCTTATTTTATTGGTACTAGACGTTTATACATAGGTACGTATAAATATATATTACACAATGTCTATGTCTCTTATGAGAAGACAAATTATTCAATCATGATAATGGTTGGTATATATTATAAGAGAGGGTTGATTATTAATTATACAATCTACCCGTATATGTTCGGTAGAAAATTCTTGTGATAATAATGAAATTATTATTATACAATAAATTTTTAAAGCACGAGTATTGTGATAAAATTTTGGAATCATTACGTTGATCTTTCGTAAAAATATACTTGTAGAACATTAAAAATTTCCTAAAATTCTCATTTTTTTTTTTTCTATAATGTTTGATAAAATTGGTAATTTTGAGTTTTAGGGTTGGATTTCTAGATACATATATTTCTTCATTCAATTCTAATATCTTTAAAAAATTTCAAGTTTCAATTTGGTTTTATTTAATAGTTGAAATTTTTAGTGAAATAATAAACTAAGGTATTTATATGATTCTTAATTTTTCCGTATGTTTAATAAAATTGATAATTTTAGGTTTTAAGGTTTAAACATTTTTTGAAGATATTTACCATATAAAAATATTGTATATATTTCAACTACCAATTTATTTTTATAGCTGTTTAAAGTTTAAAATTGGAAAAACGCTGAGCTGATACTGGTATGGATGAGATACGGATGTGGAGAGGATAGTGTTATATTCTGATTAAAATTTGAATACAATGATTATCATCGGATTCGAAAAAAGCGATTCTGATCGAAATACTGTCAGTTATAACCATTAAAGAGACTTATTTAGCGATTTTTATGAGGAATGAGGACTTATGTCATAGATGATAGTCATTAACGGCGAATGACTAATCACTATTGAACAAGTCGGTAGTAGCAAACGAATAAATTAATCGACTAATATTACGAAAATTAGTTAAAAAAACACAGAAAAAAATTAAACTATCAAAAATTACGATATTTTGGATGAAAATCTATAATTTTGACAAATTTAAATTTAACTATTTTACAATAACTTAGGAAATATTAAACTTAGAGAATAGAGAATTGAAATTTTATTGATTAATGGGTATTCATATATGTATACACGTCATACATTATACAATTTTTGAACTATAATGTTGATATTTTAATTTAAGTAAATATGTATTTTAACATACGAGTATATTATATGAAAATTTTAATCTAAAATTTATAATCAGTAGGTACCTAAAATATTATCTAATAGACCTCGCTCAGAATTGATTTTTTGAATGCGATGATTTATAATTGTATTCAAATTTTAATCAATATAAAACACTATCCTATGATAGCTGTATCCTACCCACACCAGTATCAGCTCTGATTTTTTATATTTTAGATTCTGAGCGAAGCGCAGAATGTATTGGTTTTACAATGATGTGTGATTTTTTTTTTTTTTTTTTTTTTTTTTTTTTATTCTGAAGACATTTTTACTACCCGAAATAATGCTCCGATTATCACGAATAGGGTATGTTTCCGGTAGCAAAGTGGATCTAGTTGGTACTTTATTTAGGTCATTTTTTGAATTTCTCAAAATTGACCCTAAGCGGTAGAAAAAACTTGGAAAAAATGACGAAAAAGCGGCATTTTTCACGAAAAATGAAATTTTGACAAATTCAATTTCTATATTTCACGATAACTCAGGCAATTTTTAAGATAGCGACCTGAAAATTTTTTTGGGTGTTCACATAGCTATTATACATATGTGGTAAATTTTTGGAACCGTTATGTTAATTTTTCTACAAAATATTAGACTTTGAATATTTCGTAAAATTCACGTTTTTACGTATATAATGTTTGATAAAATTGGCAATTTTGGGTATGTTGGTCTGAAAATTTTACTCAAGTATACTTACATATTACTTAACATCATACTAAAATATTATAAAAATCCATTGTCAAAATTTTTTTTTATAGCTGTTTTAAGTTGATATTTTTAGTTCAAACGAAAATTATAATCTGACTGAACTTCGCTCAGAATCGTTTTTTCGAATGCAATGGTTTATCATTGCATTCAAATTATAAATAAAATTAAACGCTATGGTTCGCACACCTGTATCCTGTGCGGCAGGAGTATCAGCTCTTTTTTACATTGAATTTTATAATAATCATTATATAAAATAATAAAATATAATCCATTTAGATTATTACTGATAACATTTGTCAATAAAAATAATGCAAGTACCATAATTTAATAATTTAACATCCTAACTAACTAAATATTGATTTAATGTTTGACAGAATTTGGGCACGAAACAGTGTGCAATAATATACAATTATTTAATTAGTTAATTTAATTTTTCATTAATAATTTATTAAGTTATTATGAAAATAGTTAAGAAAATATATTTTTCTATTATACTGATTAATAGTTATTTCTTCTTGATTCATTATTACCTGTATTATTATTTAAATGCACAGTGATAATATCTTGTAAAATAACTTCATCTTTGTTAAATATAATTATGATTATTTGATGTATTGTAATCTTATTTAGTTTAGTTATTTAAAATAACTAGCAAAAATTCTATACATTAAATAGCTTCTAATTTATATTATCTTATAAGTTTCCAATTTTAAAAGTTTAACGATTTGTTAATATAATCAATCAAAATCAAATATTTATTAATTTATATTGTACTAATAGTCGAAATATTGCTTTAAATAAATTTAATTAAAAACAAATTATTTTAAGTGAATAAAATAAGTTTTTATCTCTTGAAAGTTTTATATTTTCTTATAATACATTAAAATAAACAGAAAAATACTTAAGAAACCATATTTATTTTTATTTTTATAATGACGTATTGTACCTACTCATATTATTTCATTTTGATAATATAATTATAATAAAAGTTTTAAGCGATAATATACTACTTACACCAATGTTTTGACGATAAATTCATATTTTCTGCTTTTAAAAAATTATTCTAAAAAAGCAAAGAAAAGGATACTGGTGTGAAATGGATAGTTACAGGTGTAAAGAGGATAGTGTTGAATTTTGATTAACATTTAAATGCAATGATAAATCATTACTTTCGTGAAAACGATTTTGAGCGAAGTTCATCAGATAATGTATTATTGATTAAAAGTTTTACATTTATCAGTCTCTACGTTCAATATAAATAACTTATCATAAAACCCAGAAATGAGTCACCTAAATACCCAAATCTGACAGTACTTCGCTCAGAATCGTTTAACCTATAATAAACCTATAAAAAAATTGATACTTTATATTTTTTCAATATTCAGAAAATACGTTAACCAGTATATAATTAAGTATGCTTAAATAAAATTTTTAAAAATTTTTTGTCAATTTTATACAACATTCTTGTGAAATATTTAATATATTAAAAAAAATCCATATAAATATTTTAAATATTGATTTTACTCAAATTTGAACTTTAATCTATAAAAAAATTGAGATGAAATTTTTCTAATATTTTAGAAACAAGTTATGATATAATAATATATCAGTGTGATACTGTGATTCAATAAAATTTTCAAAATCTTTGTCTTTTCTATTGGTTTTTATAATGATGTGTGATTTTTTTTTTTATGTCTGATTTACTACCCGAAATAATGCTCTGAATTTTACGAATAGTATATGTTTCCGGTTGAAAATTGGAAGTAGGTTGTATTTTATTTAGACCATTTTTCGAATTTCTAAAAAATGACCCTATGCGATAGAATAAAATTAAACTACCAAAAAATGACGAAATAACGACATTCGATTCAACGAATTTGATTCATCAACTAAATGATAGATGATTATAATAGTTACCATAGTGATAATATTATTATTATTGAATTTAATAGCAACCATCTATAAACAAAAATTTCCATTGTAAATCTCATAATACTTGTTTGAGCACCTATCGAGGATTGACCCATTACAGATCATAGATCATAGATCAAAGACTAAGGTCTATAATGAAAATTAACGAACCATTTGGTAATATATACATAATAGTGTTAGGTGATTTTTTCCAATTACTACCTGTATTGTCTACAACGTTATACAATAGTTTCAATGATACTTTGTCAAAATATCCTAATGACATAGAAGATAGAAATTATATCAATCAAAACTATTTAGGAAACGTTTAAATTTATGAGTTGACCGAAATCATGAGACAAAAAGATGATAAAGAATTTGCATTAATGTAAACAAATTTAGCTAGAGGGCAAAACGACGAAAAAACTGCAGTTTTCACGAAAACTGAAATTTCGACGAATTCGATTTAAATATTTCATGATAACTGGAGAAATTTTGAAGATAGAGATTTGAAAGATTTGAAGAGATTTTATTGGGTATTCACATAGGTTTTATATATTATATATGTATATATATATGACATATATAAATAATTAAGTTTTATATAATTATTTCTCTTGGCGTTACCGTTGAATCGTGTAACATTAAATTAATAATGTAGAAAATTATTATAAAATTATAAAATATTCATTGGCGCAACTAGGGGGGGTGCTTTGGGTCCTTAGCACCCCACAAGTCAAAATAAGCACCCCTATAAAATTTGAATAAGTTGAAAAAAAAATATGGTTGATAAAAGCAATATACGGATCGCCGTATAGATTTAGTATTATAATAATTCAATTCATTTAAGGGCTACGGTGACTATGGATGCGAATTCGGATGAAAATCTGTTCTGACGATGTCGTCAGAATTCGTCAGAACAGATTTTCGTCTGAATTCGCAACCATAGTCACCGTAGCCTAAATGTAGTATTAATTCATAATTATAATTTATTATTAATTTTAAAGACAATTATATTTAACATATTTTATAATAAAGGTATGTTTAAAAATGACATTTATATTATATGACTAAGCATACATATGTATAAGGTTTTTGTTCCTATTTTCAATTATTGTGTAATAATAAGCAAATATTTTTGTTTTGTGTAAGGGGGGGGGGGTATTCACGATTTGCAAAACTACCTGGAGCTTAAGCACCCCCAAGATTTGATTTCTAGTTGCGCCTATGAAAATATTTAAATTATTTATAAAAATGAATAATATTAAATATTAAATGGTAAGTAAATATAATTAAAACTTCAATGTTTACATAAAGTAAATACATTTTAATATAATATAAAAATTATTAGACTTTTCACATAAATAAAAAAAACCCGTTATACCAAATAATTTTCAATCAATATCACAGATAATTGGTAATTTTAGTATTAAACTAATGCAAACGTAATTCATACGCATTAAAAATGTAGGTATTTGAACTCAAGAGATATGATTATATTTATATAAAACTATATTTATAAAATTATAATGATCTGTGCTAATATGAATTTATTATCTACTGTTTCATATTTCTTGAGCAGAATAATAATTCATATATTTTTATCGACAAACAAAATAGTTTTCAAAGAACAATTACATGAATAACGATAAAAATTATATTTTATAAATTATTATAAGTATGATTTTTTAATAAAATGAATAATCTTGCATTCTAGTTCGTTATTGGATTAGTTCCCTTAATGAACAACTATAATTATTCGATTTTCGCTGTACACTTGTATATTCTAAAATTAATTAAATATAATGAATTATTCACTACGTTATAGGCTTTTAAATTACTTATAATATACAAATTGAAAATTCAAATTTATTTTTAGTTAATAATAATATATATAAATAATTAGGTATAATAACGAATATTAAATAGTACTTAAATATTTTTATTTATATATAATTTAAACAAATTATTGTAATTATGATTATGTAGTAGGCACTATTATGTTGTATTTTAAATAATAAACAATGCAAATTACTTTAAAATTATAAGTACTTATTTAATTTTAAAGTAGAATTTTAATCTCAATTATGATACGTAATAAATATTTTAATAAAATATCCATCAGTGTTTATTATTTATTATAAATGAATCTATAATAGATTTAGAAAGACTAGAAACTATTAATATTTTATTAAAACTACAATAAAAACAATCACTTTTTCAACCCTCGTTTTAATAATTAATCAAGTTTTTTCATAAAAAATAATTTACTAGGTAACAAATTATTGACTACTATTATAAAACACTTACTTTTTATACTAAGTAACTCAGTTTTCGTGAGTTATATAAGTTTACACTTTAAGAATTTTCAGAATATTATATTAAATTCCTCAGTATTACTATAATTATGTTAAATATTTAATATATTAAGAATTCTTCAAACTTAAATAGGAAAAAGTATTTAGAATACGTTTATATTAGTTATTATAATCATAAAGACTTTTAAGTTTTAACATTTTCACCGTTTATAATTTGATGTATTATATAAATGTAATATAATTTAAAAAATAATCGTCCATTTGAGATTTAAGAATAATTTTTAATTTATAAAGGACCAAAAATTGAATAGTAATTTAATAATTTAAATACATTTTATTTCCATTAAATGCATTTAATTATTATTTTTTTTTTATTAGTAGGTATAAACTATAATGTATTTATATAATAATTTTGTTTAAATCATAGGTTCCCAACCTATGGTCCGCAGACCACTGGTGGTCCGCGAGCTATTGTGAGGTGGTCCGCGAATCGCACTTAAAAAATGTAAAAATATTTTAATAATTTAATTTTCCTTTGAGGCATAACAATAATTATTGACAATCATGTATAGTACGTCGTTTATTTATAAATTCATATTACACAGGGGCGGTTTCAGGGGGGCAGGGGCCACGGCCCCCTCCCAGGACCGTATTTAAAAAAATTGTATACTGTTAAAAACAAAATTACATTATTACGTATAAATATGGTAGTAAAAATTTGTGTTTTTGTTATAAAGTTATCCCATAATTTTGACTTGGCAACCCCCAACCAAGTCTCTGGAACCGCCCCTGATATTACATAGTTCTAGTTTCATAGTTCTTCTGGTCCGTGACGTATCGGAAGTTCTCTTAGTGGTCCGTAGTACCAAAAAGGTTGGGAACCACTGGGTTAGAATGATAAATATATTAAAATTGATTTTGGTAAACACAATAATATAAATATTATAAACAACTATCCTAAATAGTAACATTAATTAAAATTTATATTAATTAATTAATTAATTTTAATTAAAACATTAAATTTACTAAAGTATGTCATAATTATAAGAATTTTTTGAAACAATATAATAGGTAATTAGTATAAAATATCGCAAGCAAATTTGACAGTAGAAAGTAGAAAACTCGTGTGCAGTGGCATAATTATTGGAGTCGACATTTTTAAGGGCTAAAAGCAAAAATATAAATGAATATGATTATACATTAATTATCCTCATACAAAATATATTTTTTAATTTTTTTGAGGCTATGTTTGAAGTTTGGTATTTTAGTCCCTCCTAATTGCGGTAATGCACCACATGCCTCTTAGGCTCTTACTCTGTACTGGAGTAATATTTTCAATAATTATGTTTGTATTTTCATACACAAGTAGTTTTTAACTATTTTTGTTTTTAACTACAGATATCCGTTTAAAATGTTAATAAAATAAAATATCGAAACTTTGAAATATAACGACAATATTTGAATGTGAAATGATTTTATAACAAACGACATATTTGAAAGAAAATCTGAAATAGTAAAATAATTTATAAATTTTAAAAATGTTCTGTTATGAAAATGACTCGCCATTTATATTAATTTTAAAGTGTAATAATTAAAATAATTATTTGTTCCAACGCCTAGATATTCATTTAATTATACGAGTATAATATACTAATATATACTATACGTCATTGGACCGAATGTGGATGGTAAAAACAAAATATATTAATCATACAATATACGATTTCAAAATTAACAAAATCAAATATAACTATACAGTTTAATACGATTAAAGAGAAATTCAAGCATCGTTTAAATCGTTTGGGCGTACGAAAAAAATTGAAGAAAGTAATGTTCTCTGAATTATTTATAAATATTAAAACTACCATAAAATTACTATGATATTATGTCGGATATATTTACGGTAACTCTAATTTTAACGAATTTGTTATTAAATATTTTACGATAACTCTAAATATATTAATCTTAGAAACTTGAAAATTGTATTTGATGTTAACACCATGTAAACTTAATATATTATGTGATATAATTTTGGAACTTTCATCTGAATTTAAACACATGCAAGACGTCATCATTGGAAAATATAAGTCAGTCGTCTAAAAAGGGCATCTCGTTTTATGTTATCAGTTTTTTTTTTTATCAACCGACTACCTCCTACTTATAAGACGGGCGATACCCAAGACAATAATTTACTTTTAACTTCCACCGTCCTCTATATATCCCGCGTCTTATTCTGTGGTCGAAGCATAGGCGCAAATTGGGGGGCTTAAGGGGCTCTAGAACCCCCAAAAATCATTATAACCCTCAAAATTTTTTAATAAACTTTAATACCTAGTTTAATAGGCTTTTGTGTTAATATTTTATAAATATAATATTGTTTTGGACTTTAGCCCCCGAAAATTTTTAACCTATAATTGCGCCTATGAGTCTGAGCGACCAGCGTCATAACATCACTACCAATGCGAGTACAGCACGCACATCCGTCACTCATAGTATGACCGTGATTGGTATTCTATACGGTCTTTGACGTGGTATTCTCCCATTTCTTCCCGCGCACTGTCATTACAACTTTCGGCAACTTAACCGTTTTTAATACCTATCTTACAATATGCACACGTAAGTGCGTCCCGTCACCATAATATTATTATGTTATTCAGGGCCATATTCTAGTTTTTGGCGCCCGGTACAAATTAAATTGTTCACCCCCCCTCACCCATGGCAAGGGGATTTTTTAGGGGGGCGACGAGGCGATCGCCACCCCCTGGATTTTTTTAATGATATTTATATAATTATTAATACATGAAATTATTCTTAATATTATTATTTTTAATAATATTTCTTTACGAATACATACATTAATTTTTTATAGTACGACTGTACGAGTATATCAGCTGAAATAGCGAAATACCAAATTATTTATATCTACTACGTAAATGTTCATTGCATGTGCATCTATATACTGTCGTAGTGTCGTCTCGTACATATTTTATATTTATTACAAATTTGAGATATAATGTGATTTATAAATTACGATAATATAAAGATAAAATGCAAGTGATGTTTAAACAATTAGTAGGTATGTATTGTTTTTCATTTTTTTTAATATTATTTCTTATTTGTAGTAATTTTAAATAGTGTTTTTTTTAAAAAAATTTTACTTTAGATATATGTAATGCAATTTATTAATAAAAATAAACATGAATTTTTTCAATAAAAAGTTTTATTTCAAAATCGCCCCTCCCTAAAACGTGGGCCAGGGACGCCCCTGCCCCATGGGCATATTCTTAAAACAGTAGAACGGCGTTCGTATATGAATAATCATTTTCTAAGAAAATGTACGATTATTCATATACAACTACTGTTTCAAAAATAGGCGTATATTAGGAGATATGTTGGAGTATTTATATACTATAGCCGCCCCTAAAAATTTACCGCCCGGTACAATTGTACCCGTTGCACCCCCCTAAATACGGCCCTGATGTTATTTTATGTAATAATTACGAATCGGCAAACGTATTTTTCCTCGACACTCACTCGTTGTGCGGTATATCCTCGGCCTGGGCCCGGACGCCGGACAGCGACCACACGGCTGCAGCCACCAACAGCGTGAAAACGTGCGCGACCGCGGCGAAACGATAACGGCAACACGACGAGCTACCGGCGAACAACATGATTCGTGGCGATTTATCGCTCGTTGCGCACGCCACTGTCTGTATGATATCGCGCGATAATAGAATTAACGAGACGATAATATTGTGTTAATGCAAAACACGCGGCGAAAAAGCCACATTAAAAAAAAATAATAATAAAAAAAATAAAAAATAATAATTAAAATAAAACACGGAGAGAAAGAATAAACACGACACCCGCGGTTCACTATAATGTTTATCGTAATGACAATAGCATATTATAATAATTAAAAAATATATACCTAAATTATAACAATATCAAATTGTATTATTATTATTATTATTATTATTATAATTATTATTATTATTATTATTATTATTATTATTGTTATTATTACTAATCGCGACGGCGGCGGTCGAAACGGCGTCGACGACGGTCGCAGTTACACTCGTCCGTACGCGACCCGGCGACGGTGACAGCGGCGGCGGCGGCGGTGTCGTCCATTTCGACGGCGGCGGTGGCTGGCGTGTCCCGTGCGTATACGCTCGCGTAGTAGTAAGAGAATTATTGTTGTATATACGCGAAATCCGGCGGCGTGCCGCGCGACGACGACGGCGTAATGCGTTCAGAACTCGCGCGTGCGCGTACCGACCGCCGCCGAGACTTTCCTTTTACAATATTGATTCTGCAGACAGATGGGTGCACTCCTCTACCCTCTCCCGATCTACAGCGTGAGAACGCCAAACACGTCGTGTACGTGAATACGTATTATTGTTATCATTATTATGATTATGATTATGATTATGATTATGATTATTATTATTATTATTATTATTAATAATAATATAATATATTGTGTTGGACTGCGACAGTTCCCCTCGCACAGAAATGGACGATAAATAGGGATATTTGAAATAAAATCGTCATATAGGTTTATAAAAACTAAATCTAAATTTAGGAAATTATAAACGAGTAGTTATCTAATATTTACAGGTAAAATATTAATATATATTGAAGTCAACATTAAATGGTTTATGTTATAAATTTATTTAAATAATAAAGTGGAACGTTTAAAATATCAATCAAATTCCATGTTACCAGCATTAAAAACATCTTCGTTCATTCGTCATTCCTATTACAGTAGGATCTGGGGAAATATTTTTTAGTAAAATTAAATTAATCAAGACATACTTAGGTTCTACAATGACTCAAGAGAAATTGACGAATTTAGAAATGGAAGGGATACAATACAGGTGTAAAGAGGATAGTGTTGAATTTTGATTAACATTTGAATGCAATGATAAATCATTACATTTGTGAAAACGATTTTGATTGAAGTTTATCAGATAATATATATGTAGGTAGGTACTTATTGATTAAAATTTTTACATTTATCAGTCTCTATGTTAAATATGTATATATACTTACCATTAATCCCCTGAATTAGTCAAATTCCCAAATCTGACAATTCTTCGCTCAGAGTCGTTTTTTGAATGTAATGATTTATCATTGCATTTAAATGTTAATGAAAATTCAACACTATCTTACACCTGTATCTTTTTCACACCAGTATCCTTTACCTTGTCTTTTAAACTTTAAACAGCTATAAAAAAAAAACTCCCGTATATGTAATTAACAATTAATTCACAATTAATTGGAATTGGGTTAAGTAAAATGTATTTGAGCTTCAATAAAATTTTATTTAACATTATTGTAAAATATTGAAATATAATAATATAAATAAATATTGGTTTTACACAAGTTTCAACTTTAAACACCTATTAAAGAAATTGATACTTGATATTATTTAAATATTCGGGAGTTGGGACATACCTTAACTAATATTAACATTTAAGATATATATACAATAGTCACCTAGATATTTATTATTTTTGCATAAATTAATAAATTTTAAATTATTGTAAATTTGAATTTTATATTTTGAGTGAAGTGAAAAAATCTATTGGTTTTACAATGATGTGCGTTTTGTTTTTGTTTTTTTGTTTTTATGTATGTAGACACTTTTTCTAACCGAAATAATGCCCCGATTTTCACGAATATCGATTATAATATAAATATATATATAATTTTCCGGTTGGAAAGTGGATGTAGTTGGTACTATATATACTTAGGTCATTTTTCGATTTTCTCAAAATTTACTCTATGCAATAGGAAAAACAACCATAAAATGATGAAAAACGTCATTTTTCATAAAAACTGAAATTTCAACGAATTCAATTATAATATGTCACGATAACTCAAGTAATTTTTAACTTAGACACTTGAAATTTTATTGGGTTTTCACGTAGATACTAGATATGTGATAAAATTTTTGAACCGTTACGTTAATTTGTCTACAAAATATGTAACTTTAAAAATTTCGTAAAATTTTCGTTTTTATATATATAATGTTTCATAAAATTAGCGGTTTTAGGATTTAAGTCTTTAAGTTTAAGGTCTGAAAATTTTATTGTATTATACTCACGTATTATTATTATTAGCATGATACTAAAATTTACATAAAATAATAAAATAGAGACGGCGTAATATATAGGCAATATTGATACAGTGCTGTACACGTGAATTCAATTTTACATAACCTATTTGAATTTCATATTATCGTTTTTTAAATCTAAAATTAAATGCAATGATATATTTTTGATTGAAAAAAAACAATTTTGTGTAAAGCTCAGTCAAATAAACTGGTTATAAATTTGTTATTAATATTTTGTTACATTTAATAAAATAAAATAATATATTTTTTTAGGGTTAAGACTTAAATCAAAAATACAGTTCCAACGTATTGCTATACATAATAAATAATATATATTTTATATAAAGACCCATAAACATTTTCAAAACTGCAATCTATATTTTCAGTTATTTTAAATTAATTAATTCAAGTTCATTCAATTTATAGTTTATATATTCATTTATATATTTTTATGCAATTTTTTAAATAATTTATTACATTTTTGGCATAATAAAAGTATTGGGAAATGTAAACACAAATAAATTACCAACTATTGTCCGCGCAACGAAAATTGGCCGGTTACCGGCGCGGCCATTTCCACTCACTACTCAGTGGTCATCATACTTCTAAAATTAATTGCCGCGTTTTTTAATATTAATTTATTCACATGGTGTATATTATGTTCATATATTATTATACGAATAATGGGACAAAATGGTTTAAAAAATGATCAGTATAAAGCATTATTTCAATACATTTATTAATTGTTAATAATAATTAATAATTGCAAAACAATCTACAAATATATTATATATATATACCTGTACATAAAACAACATAGGTACAACACACCGTCTGTTACAAATGTCTGTAGCATAATGTACAAAATCAACAGCCGCATACACTATACACCTGTTACGATTTGTCCATAATACATTCCAGTTCTCCAGCTGTTATACCAGTTTTAAATGGGTAACTAAATTGTGAATTAAATAAGGAACCATGCAACATAAAAAACACATGCCTATTGTGTATTGCCGTAGTTTAAGAACTCGTGGCTAACCGCCGGTATATGTCGGGCGGGTGACGGGGGTCACCGGCCAGTTTTCGTTACACGACTATAGATAAAATTCTCTATAGTCTATACCTCTATACTATATTAGTGATAATTGGATTATTATTTCTGCTAGTTGCTAGTCTTTATTCTTTTAAAAAAAAATCAGACATTGTAAAATCATAAATTTTGAAGACGTATAAAAAGTTGTAGCCACCGATATTCAAAATATTTCCCATGTATATGAAATATATCATTAAATATTTAAATATATTATATCCGAGTTGTTTTAAATGTGTTTCTTTTGTTTTTGTTGGAAAACTTTTATGTTTTGACTTTTCGAGTAAAATAAAACAAATATATTTAAATTTTTCATAAATTTGCAAAATGATATGAAAAATTAATTTATAGAAATTTACTGTTCGTAAATTAGTTAATGCACAATTATATGAATTATGACAATATAAAAAACCTACTATTAAGACAAATAAATAACCCATAACCAGGGCTTGAATTAAAAAATAAAAACTAGAGCGACTGTCTGACTTTCAAAAAAAAATTAGCGTTACCCAAAATTATTTAGTATACTATGGGGAATTTAATATTTATACTAGAGGTAGGTACGCTTCAAAAATAAAAAAATAGTAGAGGTGAACCTGAAAAATGTGACCCCACCACCACCACCACCAAAAATCATCCACTGAATATAACTAAACTCAATAAGTCTATGTATTCAATAATATTTTGTTGTATATAGTTGTTACATTTTAAATTATATTATACATAATATGTAAATAATTTGTTTTATTACAAGAAATTGATAAGTGATAACATAATAAATATTTAAGGGGCCTCTCTACTCCAAATATTTTTGTTAAAAACTACCTAAACGCTTGACAATATTACTTATAGTAGCTGTGATCGGATTTCATTTCTGAAAGAAGATTAGAATTGAAAAATAAGTGTTCTAGAGATCTTACGTCTTACTTTTGACAATTTCTATTTTCTACTCACATAAAAATATGATTGAATATTGGAAAAAAATACGTTTTTAAAAATACAATTCATAAATTATAAATTTAATTATGTAAAAAAGTACTTCGTACGATCTCTTGTAAATATTTGTAGCTGAATCTAAATATTTTTTCAAAATTGAAATCCGATCATTTCAACTACATGTTTTTTTTTTGCCAAGAAAAACTGCTAAATTGTTCAGTTTTTTTTCGTATATTTCTCCTTGTGTTATCAACGACATTGTGCATGAGCGTACTACCTTCTTATTTTGCATATGCGGGACTGTACTACACACACACACTAATATTCATTTACGACTACCACAATGGCAACACTAATGTGGATATTTTATGAAAATTCCCTATATTAAACTCCTTAATAAATGGCAGTAGAGAGGCCCCTTAAGTCAGAATTTTATATTTTATTCTTACAAATATTTTATCATTATAATAATAGAAACAGCCACCACGTGATAGGTTACCAGCTTCATTTTTCATCATCCTATTATCGTAGTACTCGCGAACTCGTGACGGGTATCATATTTAAAAACACTCTATTAACGTTTCCTAACCACGGGTCGCTTAAAATTTAATGGATAGTGGCGGTTACTAAAATTATTTTCAAATTGTATTATTTTACTGATTTTTTTCATATTTATTAATAATAATCGTAGAAATATTTTGGGTGAAAATTATGAATAATTATATATACAGGTGTTTCGACATGATATTTAACAGTATAAAATACTGCAAGAAAATATAAAGTGAGATTTGTGATTATTAAGTTGTTCTATTTTAATAAAAAAAAAAGCTCAACACCAAGGAAGTCTTTAATTTATATTGTTTGATTTTAAATTATATACTTTTTATAAAATAATTATTTATTATAATTTATATTGATTCATTTCATATTTACTATTTAAATTTATATAAATATCAAAAATCTTTTGGATTCTAAGGGAAGCGAAGAATGTATTGGTTTTACAATGTGTTTTTTTTTTTTTTGTTTTTAGGTATTAAGACACTTTTACTACTCGAGAAATAATGCTCAAATTTTCACGAATAGCATATGTTTCCGGTTGGAAAGTTGATGATAGTAGAGTACTTTATTGAAGTCATATTTCGAATTTTTCAAAATTGACCTTATGCGATAGAAAAAAACGACCAAAAAATGACCCACGAAAATTGATTTCGACAAATTCGATTTTAATATTCTACGATAACTCAAGTAATTTTAAAGTTAGAGTTGAAAATTTTATTGTGATGATATAGATACTATATATATGTGATAAAATTATAGAACCATTACATAAATTTTTTTACAAAATATAGAAATTTGAATATTTCGTAAAATTCTCGTTTCTATGTATATAATGTTTGATAAAATTAGCAATTTTGGCTATTAAGGACTAAAAATTTTACTGAAGTATACTTACATATTACTTAACATCATATCAAAATATTAGAAAAATTCCAATCTCAATTTTTTTTTTTTTATAGCTGTTTAAAGTTGATAGTTTTAGTTTCAACGAAAATCTTAGAATCCATACAAATATTTTTCATATTTCTCAATACTTTTACAATAAAAATGAATAGAAAAGCTAAAGAAATTGGATAATTTTTGAAAATTTTATTGAAGTACATCGACATATATCTTAACGAATTTCAAAAATATTAGGAAAATCTCAATACTCAATTTTTTTCTATAGGTGTTTAAAGTTTCATTTTAGTAAAATTATTTATATTGAACGTAAATACTGATAAACGTAAAAAAGAAGAGCTGATACTCCTACCACATGGGATACAGGTGTGCAAATCATAGCATTTAATTTTAATTGGAATTTGAATGCAATGATAAACCATTGCATTCGAAAAAACAATTCTGAGCGCAGTTCAGTCAGATAATGTAGGTATTTTTTTTTAAATTTTGACATTTTTTATTAAATATTTAAAACACATAATTTTATCACACATATAGTACCTACATAAATTAACAGATAATTAGAAAAATATCAATTATCAATTATTTTTTTATAGGTGTTTAAACTTGTAATTGAGTAAAATCAATATTTAAAGTATTTATATTGATTGTTCTTTGTATATTTCAATATTTTACAATAATGTTAAATAAAATCGACAAATTTTTTTGCAAATTTTATTGAAACTCAAATACCTTTTTATAAACTTAGTTCCAATTAATTGTGAAAAATTCAATCACTTTTTATTATTATTTTTCTTTTTTAATGTAGCTTTTTAAGTATAACAGCAAGGGAAGATATACTGGTGTAGAAAGAATACAGGTGTAAAGAGGATAGTGTTGAATTTTAATTAACATTTTAATGCAATGATAAATCATTATATACAAAAAACTAATCTGAGCAAAATACTGTCAGATTTGGGTATTTAGGTGACTCATTTAGGGGTTTTATGATAAATTATTTTAATTGAACGTAGCTGATGAATATAAAAATTTTAATTAATACATAATATATTATCTGATCAAAATCGATTTTAAAAACGTAATGAATTATCATTGCAATTCATATGTTAATTAAAATTCAAAACTATCCTCTTTACACCGGCTTGCTTTTTTATTAATTAAGTATTTAATAAAATGGAACAAATTAAGTTTATAAATTTGTTAATTTCATTTTAACACATATACATCTTTTCCAGATACTAAAACCCTTTTGAGAAAATATCAAATAGAAATATAGATATATAATGTAGTCAGCATATAAAAATTATCAAAATAAATTTACATTATTTTTCAAGTTACTAAAATATTATAAATAAAGACTAGCTGCAAATACAATATCTCTTTTGACAATTTTAATTGATTCACTAAATTTATTTTCCAAGTCAGTGTTTCCAATACTCTTAGATGCTTGAATCAATTGTCTTAATATTTCTTCTAAACGTCTCATTGCTCTAATAATACTTCCTAAAGATTAAAAATTAAAATTATATTGTATACAACAAATAATAATTAATAGTTAATGAATTTCACCTTCAAATATATCAGTCATTTGACATATTTGATAAAATGAAGCGCCTCGACACCATTCATAACAAACATCCATTAAAAATGGTTTAAACCCCTCAACATAGGCATCTTCATCAATATCTAATTTAGCATCTTTACATACTTTAGCTATTTGTCTTGCAAGTTCCTTGAAATTAATAAATTAATTAGAAATATAAAAACAATAATTAACCTGTAAGTGGTATGGTATGATCTAACAGACCACTACATTTTTTTTGTTTTTGTATTAGTGATAAAAAAATATTATTGATATCATCTTTTTTTTTTTTTTTTTTTTTTTTTTTATTAGCCTTCAATTAAAATATATTACAGCTCAACAATTAAATAAAAAACAAAAAAATAAATGAATACAATCATGGAATATAAAAGATAACAGTATAATAGTGATATTATTTCTGCAATTAATTTGATGACATCATTGAAAAATGTATACTAAATATCATTTAAAAAAAATGAGCGGTCTAGGATACCGTACTATACCACTAGTGTCATATTTTTCCACTATACCACTAACTGGTTAATTATAAATTATAACAAAAACGGTATACTTAATAATATACCTGCATTTTTCTTAATGGTCCAGCTAATTCAGCAGTTTTAGCTGGCATTTCATTACTTTTTTCATCACATACAAAACAACTTAGTAAAGCCACTGTTTGAGGTACAGATAAATCATTAAACACTCCATTGAACATTAATTCAGTCATTAATAATTCATCAGCACTAATCATAATGTAAAATAAATTAAATCAATGCAATCAGTATTTATTAAGGATAAAATTTACCTGCTTAATTCACATGCTATTCGTCCTTTAGTTTCTATAACTTCCCCAGCAGTACAATAACCCATTCGTCTAAGTATACGCTTCCGACACTTGAGATCGTCCATTTGCATTAGTGATCTAGCTTTTTTTATATCAGTTTTAGATTTTAAAAGGTCTCGTTCAATCTAACATATAAATAATTATTTATTTTTATTAAAAACATTACATTTTATATTTAATTTTACTTTATCTTTCTCTGAATATTGTAAATAAAGTTCATCAACATCTTCTTTTTCATGCAATGGATGAGCAAATAATCTACTTTCAAATTTTTCAATTTGTTCAATTACTGTATCGAACTTTGGATCTTTTATATTCATATCATTAATAGGATCTAACAATGGAATATCAGATGAACATCGATGAAGAACTTCCTAAAACCAATTTAAAGTTTAAATAAATAAATATTTAGTAGTTATTATTAATATTTAACGTATTATTTTATATTTTACTTTAGTAACTTACTTTTACATTATTGTACAATAATATTCGTGAATCGCGAGATTTTAAATCATTTGGCATTTTATTTAATCGTAAAGAACTCAATTCTTCAACCATATCATGTTTGATGTTAATAATTTCAGGCTCTCCTATTTTTCCAGTTGAACAAGGTATTGGTTCTTCATCTGTTTTTTCAATCGAATGTTCTAAATTTAATAATACGTTCAATATAGCTTCACTAATATCACCACCTTCATGTTTACTTTTCATAACTGATTTAAAATTTATGATGACGCCCCAACCAAAATCCAAATCATTTTTCTTAACCTAATTTAAAAAATAAATACATTATGAAGTAAAACACACCTCTATAGTATATAATTATAATATATTATTAAAGTCCAAACTAAAAAAACCAGCAATTGGTGGCTCCACTTCCAGATCCCAACACACAATCAAATTGTTATTTTTTTTAGTTAACATTCACACACAAAAATGGCAAATGCATTATATGCAAATGTTTTTTAATTAGCGCACAAAATAAATTTGTAATACTTGGTATGCCTTGTGATGGGCAGTCACCAAGCGTCAAATCATTTGGTGTGAACTCTAATATTGGAATTCATTTATTTATCCAAAAATTGTAATTACTGATTTTGTACTATTTTATTAGATATTATATCTAAGTGCTATAATATATTTATATAACTATTAACTTGGTTAGGTATACTATCCATTATCCAATGTTTTGATATAATAATATGGATTAAACATGGCTAATGTAATACAATTTTTTTATCCTCAAAAATTGAGGAAATCCTCATGGTTTGGACTGTGCAGTCCCGGTCTTGAGAATTTTCTCAACATGTAGGAACAGCTTTGAGGTCTTTATCAGACTGCATAGCCTGAAAATCCTTTCCTACATATCAAAAGGAAAAACTCCACAGGCAGTACAATTTAAAATCCGACATGAGGCATTGCGACTTGCGAGAAAATGTTGATACTCATTACCATATTATTTCTCTCTATCATAGGAATGACCAATGATAATAATTTTGCATGTGTCCTCATCATCATTAAGTAATTTTGCCAATCTTTGGGACAAATTCTTAATCTGGTTAGGAGGTTAATCGGATTAATTAATTAATTAACTTAATCCTAGAGGTTAAAATATCGTGTCCTCTTCATTGACCACTTATAAATAACCTTCTTTAAATAATTCACTGCCACCAAGACCCTAATATCTACTATAAGATCATCTGTCTTTTTCATTTCACAATATGAATAAGTAAATATAAAAAGTACTAGGTAGTTTAAATAAAATAGACTAAATAAGTAAATAATAATGTTTTTATAACACACTATAACCCATAAATAAGCTGAAAAAGAGAAAAATCCTCGAGTATTTCCCAAGTGTGTGAATAGTATGTGACAAAACCTTAAGGATTTCCACAATATGTGCAACTCACCTTTAGAAAATTAAGCCATTATAAATATAAAATAATAATAGATTAATTTTCTAAATTCAGTAATATAATATAATATGAACTAAAATATAATATCTATTTTAATAATACTAAATCTGTAATTAATTAAATGTATTATAAAAAAAAAAAAAAAAAAATAGATAATAGATAATGTACTACAATTTACAAAATATTTTTAAAAATAATCTTTATTAGTGAACTTTATCACTTTAAAAAATACAAATTGGCATAGCCTTATTCATTTAAAAATATAAGATTTTATATTTTATTTTTAATATTTATAAACTCACCTTAATAAGTCTTCCAGGGTTACAAAAAGGTATTAAATTTGTTGGTTTTATTATAAAAGAATGATATTGTTTAGCTAAATCTTCTAATTGTTGACGAATTAAAAAATATGATCTAACATCAAATTCATTTTCAATTACTATTTCGTCTTTTTTTATTATTAGTTCTTTTACTTCTGCAAAAATGAATATATTCATTAAATAATATTATGTTAATTTTTAAATTTATTATTTTATAACAAACTTTCTACTAATTCTGGTATTGTTGCTTGATTTTGAAATTGGAAAAAACTTCTTTCTAACATATATTCTGGATCAATTTCTTCTACACGCATTAAATTCAAAACCATATTATATGTCAAATGAAATGCTGAATTAAGTGAATCAGGTTTTCCTTGAACAATATTCCTGACTGTATCTGGACTAACTTTCTCATCAATTATCAACATTACAATACCTTTGTCATCTAATCCTCGTCTACCAGCTCGACCAGACATTTGTATGTACTCTCCCGATGTTATCTATAAAAATAAATTTAACTAAATGAGATTAGAATTTAATATAAATAAATTTAGAAGTAAATAATAGAACTCACAAATCGTCTTTCTTTACCATCAAATTTTCGACAGGCAGTAAACAATACTGTTCTTGCAGGCATGTTTAAGCCCATAGCAAATGTTTCAGTAGCATACAAAACTTTTAATAAACCTTCACCAAATAAAATTTCAATGGTTTCTTTTAAGATAGGCAAAAGACCTGAAACAAAGTAGAAGAAAAAAAAAGCAATTAGTATTTACTATTTAGTATTAATGATTGTTGTCTATATTTAAATAATATTGTTATCTAACCTCCATGATGAATACCAATTCCTCGGCGTATTAATGGTACAATATTTATTACTGCTGGCAATTTACGATCCTCTTCTGTCAATACTTTTGTAGCATTTTCAAATAACTTATCGATTAATCCTTTTTCAACATCTAAATATTATGTTATGTTAACAATAATTATAAAATACTAGTAAAATGTATTAATTTTTCAAGTATTTAATTTTATAGTACTCATATAAAAAATTCAAGTATATTAATCAATTTATGATTATAAATATATAAATCAAATGTTTTTAACATATTTAAGTAAAAAAATAAATATTTATAAAATAATGTCAAGCCGTGTTATCAATAATTATCTTTTTATATCAATGAAACTCAGTATTTTGCTTTAAATTTCTACATAATCGGTTACTAACTCAAGATTATCAGTCATTTATATTTAAAACATTATTCTACATATATTACAAAATATTCTGTAATGAGAAGACTTCACCATAGATTTAATTTATATTATCAAGTTTTTTCTTAATATTGTACTTAATAATATAAATCATAATTATAAACTTATTATTAGGGCTTGGATTTTGTAGCAAATGCTTCTTTTGAGAGGAGTGTGATAGAGAGATAATTCTTATATATTAATATGTTTTGAATCATTCTAATTTTAATGAAGTAAATTTTTATTTGCTTTTTCCCCTATTCAGTTTTTTTTCTGAATTTTTACATATTTTTCTTGAAAATTTGACTTATTTCTATCTATATTATACTTGCACTATATTATTATCAGAAATACAATTATTTACGGTTGTATTTACGATTCACAGAAAGGAAATATTATCTGAATTATATCTGTGTATTTTTATAGCACGTTCTAACATTTTTGTTGACCGGTAAATATCAGTATAGTGTATATAAGTAATAGTGTAATAGTATAGTGTGCGATCTCTCAGAAAAAAGTAGAGGTACTGTGTTAGAAGCAAAACACAAGTTGGAGGAAGCTAATGGTGAAGTAATAAAATTGATTTTAGAAAAGTACAATTGTGATTTTTCAAAAAATAATGGATGGGTTGAACTTCAAAAAACCAATAGTAATCATAATGGCACTGCACTAAACATAGAACATGTGGAACAGTATGATTTAAATGATTTAGTTTATATGAAATATGGAAGATTACATCTATGTAATAATTCTTTCTATGTATAAAAATATATTAGCACCCAATAAAATGAGTTTTAATATACTAAATATATGGTCGTAAATTCATTTTTTAATATTTAATTTTATGTGTAATTGAAATTTGATTTTTTAGAAGTAAACATAATAAATGCTTTTTTTGGCTACTTAAAATGCTTCTTTAAGGATTTATTTTGCTTCAAAATCCGAGCCCTACTTATTATATACATTATTTCAATAACCCAATTAAATGTTCCATTTAATCTTATAAATTAATTTTTACAAAACACTAATATTTTTATTTTACATATTGAACGTAGCGAAAAATGTAATAGTTTAACAATGTCTTTTTATTTTTATTTTTATTTTTTTTTTATGTCTGAAGACACTTTTACTATCTAAAAAAATGCTCCGATTTACACTAATATCATATGTTTCAGGTTGGAAAATGGATGTAGTTGGTACTTTACTTATTTTTTAATATAAAATTGTATATACATATGTGGTAATATTTGGGAACCGTTACGTTAACATTTCTACAAAATATAGGAATTTGAATATTTTGTAAAATTCTCGTTTTTATATATTATTATATGTTTGATAAAATTAGCAATTTTGGGAATTAAGGTCTGCAAATTTTACTGAAGTATACTTACATATTACTTTACTTCATTTCAAAATATTAGAAGAATCCCAAGTCTAAACTTTTTTTTATAGCTGTTTAAAATTGATATTTTTAGTTTAAACAATAATCTTAGAATCCACAATAAAAATTAATAGAAGAGCCAAAAAATTTAGAAAATTTTATTGAAGCATACTGATATAATGTATTTCCAAAATATTAGGAAAAACTCAAGAATCAATTTGTTGTTATAGGTGTTTAAAGTTGAAATTTCAGTAAAATCAATTATTATATTTCAATATTTTACAATAATGTTAAATAAAATTGACAAAATTTTATTGAAGCTTAAATACATTTTACTTAAATTAGTTCCAATTAATTGTGAATCATTACATTTACAATTTTTTTTTTTTTTTTTTTTATAGCCGTTTTAATTATAAAAAGCAAGGGAAGGGATACAGGTGTAAAGAGGATAGTGTTGAATTTTGATGAACATTTAAATGCAATGATAAATCATTACATTCGAAAAGCAATTCTGAGTGACGTACTTGTACTTCCAGATTTGGGTATTTAGGTGACTAATTTAGGGATTTTATGATAAATTATTTAAATTGAACGTAGAGACTGGTAAATGAAAAAATTTTATTCAGTACATATATTATCTGATAAACTTTGCTTAAAATCGTTTTTTGAATGTAATGATTTATCATTGTATTCAAATTTTAATCAAAACTCAACACTATCCTCTTTACACCTGTATCCCTTACCTTTTGTTCATGCTAATTAATATCTAATTAATTATTATCTAATTAATATTATATTTACTAATTTAATAATTTTGTTAAAAACTTATATTAACTAAGTAAACAATATTCATTTTAATAACTAAATTAAGATAATGTAACATAAACTTCCAAAGAAAAATAAATAATACATACATATGCATACATATATAAATAATTATATAAATATATATATATTACATGTGTGTGTTTACCTGAAGTAAAGTCTAATTTAGATATCTGCATTGCATAATTTTCACAATCTTTTTTACTAAATGAAAATACAATTACAGGAGCAAAATTTCGTTCCATAATCATTTTAACTAGTTTGAAACAATTTGATTCATTATCAGGGTTATTAGCAGTAGGCTTATTATTAGATTGTCCATAGTGTTTAATTGGTTGAGTTACAGCAGATAAAACATTCATTGCTGCTGCAAAGTTTTCTTCTCTAAATTTATTCTAAAACAATAACTGAAAGAGTTAAACATTGCATTTGAAAATTATATGCAACTGACATACATTTTCATCAACAATAAGATGTAAACCATCTCCACCAGCAGGATATAAATAATGTTGTAATGGTGTAGGCCTGTACTCCGTATATACAACATGGCACGGTTGATTATGTAAATGAGCTACCCATTCAGCAAATTGTCTTGCATTTGGTATAGTAGCAGATAAAAAGACTAATCGTACATTGTCTGGTAATAATATCAAAGTTTCTTCCCAAACATAACCACGTTCTTTATCTCGCATATAATGAATTTCATCAAATATGACCCATCCTACTTCTTTTAAAATTTCTGAACCACGATATAACATAGATCGAAGAATCTAATTTCATAATTGAAAATAAATGATTACTTAATAAGTAAAAAGAAAATAGAAACAGGAACAAAAAAACCAATATTTCCAAATTAGGTATATAAATATCTAAATAGCTTAGAATTTAGTTGATTTATTATTAATTAATTAAATTTGAATTATTTTTGTCTATTATATCTGATTTAATTAACAATGTAATAATTATATTAATAATTTATTAAGTGTATAAAAAAAAAGTTATCAATTTAATACTTTAAAATATATATTATGTATTTATTTTTCTTTGGCTTATATGTTTTTATTTATTTATTTATCTAAAATTTACTACATATTCATTAGTTATATTAATTAAACATAATATTGAGCTATCTATTACATTATATTTCCTTTATTAAAATACTATAACTTCAAGTAATTTAAATGTTTTAAATGGTGTTTAAAATACAGATTTACTTGATATAGACAAAATATTAACAATGAACTATGTATAATATATATTACTATAAAAATATAATTAATTAAATTAATTTTTTTAATTTTTTTTTCCTTCGAATATCATATTATAAAAAATTAAGTTTTATGTTTAAAATTATATGTTATTTATATAAATTAAATGTAATAATTATATAATATGTTTACTTCAGTTGTCATGATAAGGCAACTAGCTGATGGGTTAATTGTGACATCACCAGTAATAAGACCAACATCACCAAACTCTTCATGAAATTCTCGGTATTTTTGATTACTAAGAGCTTTAATGGGCGTTGTATAAATTACACGCTTTGATTCTCTTAGAGATAAAGCTATACTATATCTAAAATATTTAAAAATTCATACATTACTCACGAATATTGTAATATAATAATATAATATTTATATACTTACTCAGCTACCACAGTTTTACCAGCAGAAGTATGAGCTGATACAAGAACAGATTGATTATTTTCAATACAAACAATAGCTTCTTTCTGAAAAGGATCTAATTCAAACTCATATTCCTTAGCCGGTTTTTTATTTGAATCTCGATTTAATGGCGTATAATCAAAATTAAATGGGAGAGCTATTTCATGTGTACACGATTCCCCATCAAGAGATTCAACAGCAAAAATTTTTATTCTTGGAGCTGAGACCTCGAGGCTAAAACAATTTAATTGTATGAATTATAAAAACACCAATAGGTATTTAAAAATTAAAATATAGCATTAATATTTTTTCTTTAGGCCATATACATACGAAACTACTCAAAATAAACTGATTATTTTTGATGAAAATTACCAACCAGTGTCCATATTGAGTCACTACCTGTGTAATTAGATAGAACACCGCAGATGACAATACTGGTTACTGATCAGTTAGTTAACACGTTAGTAATAAGTTACAAGTGATTCGAATGTTGAGTCACTTCACATTTTAAATTTGTTGTGTTTTTCATATTATTTATTTTATTGTTAAATAGTTTTAATTGTTTTCAGTTTTCTTCATTTCAAAAATGAACAAACAATTAATATAAAATTGGTAGGAAAAGTTGAAAAGCACCCTCTAAATAATTATCTATTGACATTCGATAAATACATAAAAATGTATTATTGGATAAATTTAATTCCCGTGCAGCAACAAATAAACGATGATGAAAATTGTTTTCAATGTAAGGATGTATCCAAAATCTTCAATTTGTTTTATATTTCCTATAGTAGTAATAGTAAGATATCATTACTTCATTATCACTCGAATCATTATCTTCATTATAAACCGTATTGTGTGTATAATGAACAAACGACAATGCTTCCATGACTACACAGAACAAACTACTCATTTGAATTACTTTTGAGTATTCCCGTGTATAAACACGAGTCCTAAATATGTCAGTAATTGATTAGTAATTGTAATAATATATCAGTTTCATTTCTTTTTAGTAGCTCCGTGTGTATAAGGCCTTAAAGTAATATTTCATTATATTATAGGAAAATTAAAGAAAATATGTTAGTAATTTATACTTATAAATTATTCATATTCATCAATCATTATATATTTATTTTTAAATCTCATTAAAATAAATATATTCCATTAGCCTAATAATTAATTAAAAAATGTATTTTGTTTACAAAAATATTACAATTAGGAAATAAATCTGGGATACATGTTGTAGATTAAAAATAATTTTATGTCACAAAAACATCACAATTCATACAATTTTAATATTATATCCATTTTTCTTTAATAAAATATTCCGATTAGTGATGGGCAATATAATATTGTTTACAATGTTGAATAACATCCAATTTTTACCATAAACTATATTATTTAATTGAGCAAACAGTTATTAATCAAATTAAATTTTCGAAAGAACCAAATAATTATTATTCAAATAATTTCCATTCAAATTTTTAAAAAACCAGATATTTTATTGAATAAACAAAGTTTTTTTTATAAAAATATTAATAGGTACCTACATGACAGAAAATTATCTTGCTGATACTATATTAAGATTACCTATTTCTTTTTTAATTTTCAAACATCTTAAATAATAGAAAATTTACCAAAATGTTTTTTTAAAGATTTATTTTGCTTCAAAATCTGAGCCCTACTTATTAGTATATAATCAAATTTGTTATTTTTAGTTTTACAATCTGAAAAAATAATACTAAAAATTGTTTAAATATTGGATGTAAAATTTTCAAATAATTTGAAGATTATCAAATAATAGTTATATAATTCAAATATTTCTAGTATAATAGTTTGAATGTTACATCGTTCTAAATCAGGCATGTCAAACTCAAAGTATCAAATGGGCCATATATTGAATAGTTAACTATGCGCACACAAACATTTTTTTAATGAAAAACAAAATATTTTATACAATTTTTTCTATTTTATTCAAACAAAAAACTGAACACAAAAAGACAGTATAAATTAAAAAAATTAATATTTTCATTATTTTTAAAATTTAGTATTCCCCCCCCCCCCCCAAAAAAAATCTAGATACGGTCTTGGTTGTGACATAAAATAAATATGTTGTAATTTTTTTTTTTTGTCCATTAATATTGGTAGCCACGGGCCACAAAAAAATCAGCCGTGGGCCGTGTGTTTGACATGCCGTTCTAAAATAAAGTACCTAGTTACCATTAATTCTTATCATCCTATAAATCATAATTATTTTTTGTATATATTTTCTAATTAAAATACTTAAGTATCTTACTCTATGGTAGAGAGATCTTCTGGAATTTTTGTCTTTTTTAAATTATCATCTTCATCATCTGATAGCTGTAATGTTCGTTTAATGGTACTAAAAATGAATAACAAGTAACGATTATAATTAGATACACAAGTTATAAATTTATAGATATAAAATAGTTTAAAATTGTATATAGAAAAACAACTTATAACTAAGGTAAATAGTAAATACCAAATTATTAATTCATTTATTCAACGTTTTATAGTTCCATTGATTTATTAGAAATGACTGTTTGACTTTAAAAATAAATTATATTATACTTTAAATAAATATATTTAGTATATAGGTATGTAGATCAACATACGTTTCTTCAGAATCCTTTTGATCATTTTCTAGCTTTCGTGCATTAACCGAAAAAGAACTAGCTGATGGTTTTTCAAATTCATCAAATAAATCGTCGCCAAAATCATCCATTATAAAATGAACGTCAGTTATAATTATACTTAAAAAATTACAATATATATTTTATTTGTTTCATAATATAAAATTAGTAAAATACTAAAATATATAAAATAAACACATGGATGTATTTTATAACTTAAAACTTTGTTGAATCGATAAGACTTAGAAACAAAAAACACTCATAAAAATATATCTATTCTATTTCAATATTCAATTACTACACCAAAAAATAATAGTTAACACTCAACAATTTAGCTTTAGAGCACGGATAAACTGAAATAGTAAATAGTAAATAAATTAGAAATTTAATCCGTGTTTTAGTTTTGAAATTTTAAATATCCAAACATTGGCAATCATAAATTCATAAACCATATGTTCACAATTCAAAAAATTTAATAATTATATTTTCAGGTTATGTTTATTATTTGCTAATATCAAAAAATGATAATATTATCGATATCACGGTCTTAGATTCCAAGATTGATTGATACAGGGTAGATAATAAAGGTTACTTTATTCAATTTTATTTCTTAAAACAATGACGTAGCAGTCGTATAAAATACATAATATTATATGAGTAGGTATACTATTCTTATGCAGATTCATGTTACATCTACATTATTTGCTATATTTAAACTATTTAATGCTATTCTAAGTATTTCATTTCTTTTATAACTATGTAAAAAAACCTATATAATTTTAAAAATTATAATTAATATCAGCATAAATTTTTGTATAATAAATCAACGTAACATAATTTGATCTATAAAATGAAAAATTAATACTTTATATATTATTTTTTCAACAAGATGAAACAGTTTTTATATAGTTTAGTGTAAACTATAAAAAACATATAGGTATGTAAAAAGATACATATTACACGTAGAAAACAATTATGGATTATTGATGTAAAATAAAAAAATCAATGTAGGATTTGCAGATTTTTTTTTAAATACAATACAAAATAAATTATTTAATAATTATAATAATGATAATAACCAGGTTATTAGTGCATTAAAAAGAAGCACCAATAATGCCTTTTCATGTCATTCGCATATTAGGTAGGTAGCAGGTAGGTATGTAAATTGTAAAATATAGTAAAGCTAAACAGGTGTCAAGTGATCTGCAGTGAATATATTAAATATTTTTATTACTAATATTTATTATTTATAATTATAATATATTTATTATACACCAAATGGCAATTAACAAGATGGCATGAGAAACAAAAATTACACACATATATATATATATATAACAATGAAGAACAAAAATAAAAACAAATTAAACAGTTGAGAGCATTACTTACATTGTGACATTTAGGTATAATCAGATACTCTGGCTAAATTAAAAAGAGAAGTCATTAGCAAATCATTGACATGTGACGTGCATAAGACGGATTAATGGAGAGTTAGACGGGTAATTTGAATGTGTAGACAGAATGTAGATATTGGTGTAAGAGCGATTGGAGCGAGTTGATACTTTAAAATTGACGAGGGAAAGTAAAGATGGACAATCGATATGGCCAGAAAGAATATTAGAAAAGAAATTAAGGTTAGGCCGAAGACAACTGCGAAGGGAAAGCACTTCTTGGACAGGAGAGTAATCATGGGGTGGACATTGAATTTGAAGGGCAAAACAACCTGACGCAAGAAATTTCTTTGTACTCTATCAAGCATGATTTTATGTGATGCTGTAAATGGGTCCCAAATAACTAAGCCATACCTATTCAACAATAGGACAAACTATGGCACAGAAGAGAGTTTTAAGAGAGGAAGAGAGATGAAATTCACTGGAAATACAAAGATGAGACCAAGAAGTTTAAATGATTTACAGCATATATTCTCAATATGTGTACCAGGACAAAACATACGGGTTAGAGTGAATCTAAGATCAAGTACAGAATCATCAGCAGATTTGATTGGAGAGTCATGAATGACGTATGTATAATTAATTATTGAGCGAAACCGTTAGGAATGGGAGATATATAATTTAACCACGTATTATAATATAGTTTAAAACAAAATTCCTAAATTTTTTCCAAAGAAAAAATTCACGCGATAACATATAAAGTATAAAACATTATATTTTAGGTATATAATTTACATAATTGATATTTTAACATTAATAGTAAAAAATGTACTCTTCTTTTCATGGTTACATTTTTATTTATTGATAATATGTGACTGATCTGTAATAAATAAGAGTAATTTTTTAAAAAAATAATTTTGGAACTTCTGTTATAACTTAATAATAATAAACATAATAGAAATTTTTACATATACATTTTTATAGCCAATGTATATAATTATATATATATATACATATATATAATTAATAATTTTAGTTTACAAATATCAACAAGCTAAAATAAAATAAATTGAAATGTATACATACCCTTTAAATTTAATTAAACATTTTTTAAAATTTGAGAGAGTGATGACTCCAATGACATTGTATCATGTAATAATGTATTATGATTTACCTAAATAAAACAAATAATTTTATTGATTATTAATATTTATTAATATCATATTAATTATATGAAAATATGTTTTACCGTAATAACATTGAAATTTAACTTTGATTCAAGACGAAATTTTAATTTCATCATACCATTTGGAATATCCGTGTTGTAAAGACAAGTACTATTGTCTAAAACTTCTACATATATGATTTCACTAAAGAGTAAATATTAGTTTTTTTTTATTTTTTTCATAAAAATTTAAATTAAAAATAGTATATCTACATATACATATTTATAAGCAGGGCTCGTGAGTTCATGCCCTAAAAACTGCCTAAATAAGTATACACTTATGCACTAAACGTTGAAAAAATATACATTGACATATGCCTTTAAAAGTTCAGAAATATGCATTTATGTATTTATTTATTTATTTTATTTACTAAAAATACAACATTAAAGTGTTTTACACTCACAATTTTTACCTCGCAAATCTTAAAAGATATTATTTTATTGTCTGCTGAGAATATATTTTTGCTAAATGCATTCACTAATTGTTTTAGTTTATAGGCCGAAGACGGTTTTTCTTTCGACATGATAGATAATATCAAAACGAAGTTATTGAAAAATAACTATAAACGATTTATCGAAATATTGTTAAACTGAACAAACATCCGCACACATATGTTACAATAACAACTAAAATAGTCAAGAATATAAAAGTATCAAAATAAGACTATTTCATATAATATGTTTTCCACTAATTGCTTAATTTGAGCTATGTATACATTCATATACGTACATTTGTTTGCGCTTTATCTGCTTTATACATTTAATTTTTAATAATTTTATGTTGTGAAAACTCATATATTTTACATTGTGCAAAAATATAAATTTTGCATTATGATCAAATTTTGGTAAAAATACTCTAAATAATATGTACAATAAAATAGAAAAATTCATAAATATGCCAAATAGTTAAAAAACCTTTATATATGTAAAAATATACAAAATTATACTTCCCATACTCAACCACGGTACTTTGGAATGAATTCCATATACCACCTAGCATTAAATAAGAGACTTAGCAAGATTGATATGCAAATGCATGAACTCACAAGCCCTGTTTATAAGTTATTAATCAAGTATAATATGCAGGTATATTGTATATATTTAGTTTATAGGTATAGGTAGTAAACTATAGTACCTATAGTAACTTTTATAGGTAATAAAAAAATATAAATAATAATGTAATTTACTATGAAAATTATTAATTTAATCAGTAAGGCAACTGAAGAACTAAATAGGACTTACAGAATTTAAAAATAGTAATACTTTATTGATATAAAACATTAAATAGAATATTTACCTAGTACTTTTTGTAAGTTTTATTCCTAATATTTTCAAATGTGGAATACTAAAATTATATTCTACATTTGTAATATATAAATTATGAGATAAATTCTGAAGAGTTTGAAACACCTTTACTAAAAATGGACGTTCACCTAAATGTTTTCGGGCATCAGGCATACAATTTTTTGTTTCATTGACTATTTGACACAGGTCAATTAAATCTGGTTGTTCAATAAGAACACATGTTAATAAAAGATTAAGTCTATTATCTTGTTTATGAGCATTAGGCACTATATAAAAGTAAAAATCAATTAATAATTAATATTGATAAGTGTAAAATAATAATATCAAATATACATCAAGTCCTTTGCCATGAAAGTTTAGGGAATAATTCACCACCTAAAATTTATTTTTAAAATAGAATTTTATTTGTACGTCTCTATTTATTTAATAAATCTTACATTTAATCAATTTAGTTTTCATTTTTTTTTTGTTCATAAAGAAAAAACCCACCGATTATACTTGTTCCCATTGAATTATTGAATTATCTTGATAAATAATAGCTAATTAACAATATTTTGTTTAAATATAATACCTATTTCAAATAATTTTTATTAAGAATTTTTACTGTTACAAATTTGTAATAAAAACATATTTATAATCTAAATCCCCAAATTATTAACTGGCTATAGTCTTGATGTACAAAATGTATTATTATTATGTATGTCCATGTCAATAACTTTTTTATATTTATTTTGATATTAAATGGTGTATTTACTAAAACACAAAATTAAGTTTTTTAATTTAGATTTACAGAAAAAATCTTTGAAACTTTCATCTTTCTACTATATACCTATTGTACGTATTGATTTAATATAAAAATTGTATAAATGGTACTTATCGATTATTGCAACTACTTTTATGTGTGGTGGAGTATAGTGGTAGATTAAGAAATTTGCTGGCCTTTCATTTTCATATATCAATAAGCCATTCCCGGAAAAAACATAGATTCCTTTATAATAAAAATTTAAGTTAATTGTATTTACAAAAATCATTTCAGTTAGTTAATAACCTAATGTCTAATACCTATAAATAAATAATAATATAATATTAGTTGAAAATTTGCCGTCCTCAAATTTTGCTGTTCCAATCACCTGCTTGTAGGGTAACCTGACGCTGGTGGACTAACACTAATAATTGCAAGACATTGTACTCTTCATTATAGGTATTAATAATGAAAGTAGAGTCTTTCTAAGCCTTAGCATTGTTGCTTCACTCTATGAATTGAAAATAATTTCCAATTTATTATGCAAACCCCCACCATATAGATAATGTGTGCTTAAAATTTTAAATAAAAATGCATTCAATTAAAAATATAAAAAGTGAAAAAAAAACATTGAGTCTGAACTCTGATACCTATAGTCTAAGAATATAATATAAGTAAATAGGAATAAAATAATAATACAATTATTATGCAAAAAAATTAAGATTAAAAATTAAATACATTGCATATGCCATATAGGATTCATAGAACTGATAAATAGTAAATACATTATAAATTTCCAAAAATAAAAAAATTATTTTATAAATATACCTACTTTCGAACATAATTTTTAAAATTAAGTTAAAAATAATAATAATAATAAGTACTAATAGAAAAAAGTTATTGACGAAGACAAATATTGTATAATAAAATAAAATCTTACTTCTTAATGCTGCAATTGAAACTTCAGACAAAATAAATTTAATTAATTGTATTGGTTTATAATCCAACATCCACATTGATAGACACATACCAATTAACATTTTAGACCTCTTTTTACACTTTTCTTTAGTATCAAACACTTGATTTAAGAAATAATTTATTATTTTATATAAATTAGGATTTTTTGGAGTTAAACCCAAGTAACTCACTGAAAATATATAATTTGATACATCTTTAATTCGATAATTTTTTAAATTATCTTTAATCTGAAAATAAAAATATATTATAAGACTGGTAACTACCTATTACATATATTTTAATAAGTATGATTAGATAGTTATACCATGATATTTCCAATTGAATCAATAAGTTCTTGCAAAAATGTTACTTCATTACAATTTGCATCTGCGAAATATGTAAGAAGATGAATGCTGCTAGTCACATCTTTTAAAACTTTGGTATTATTGTTAATTTTAAAAGTAGTTACTAGTTGTTTTAATAGTATTGGATCATGGTACTTGGCTTTTTTCAAAGGTTTGATCATAGAAACAAAATGCAAAGGGTTTTGTATGATATAATTTAAGTTTTTCTCCAATCTATAGGCAAATATCCTCAATATTTTATCATTAACTTTAACACTACTTCTGTATGTTGCTGTAGCTAAAGTACTTAGTTCTTCATCAGACAATTTCCTTAAATAACTGATTTCATTCATTAATTTATGCAATCCAAATTCTACAATAAATTTTGATTTATTTTTGTACATACTGACATAATTTATTAATTGTATGGTTTGTGAAGCAGTTAAATCTGGTCTTCTGAACCATAATTCATTCATTATTTCCATACAATTTTTTAATGATTTTGATTCTTTGAAGAACTGGTTATTTCCGGATAAACAGGTATTCATTAAGACAAGTATTTGATTGATTGAAAAATCATTTACTCGATTTGCCAGTTCATTATCAATTTCACTATATGGCAATTTCATATTTTCAGATGAAAATTTATTTAATAATTCATCGGTAGAAATTGTTTTTAATTGAACATAATTGTAAACTGATCTATTAATTTCATTTATATATTGTTTTGATACCATATTATTATTATTTGGTTGACTTTTGATATTATTTAACGTCTTACTATGAAAAATTGAATGAAAATTTGCTGTATTTAAATTTTGAAATTTATATTTTTTTTTTACTGTATTACACAATGACTTCATAAAATTTTTAATATTGACAGTTTTTCTTGAAAACATTGTCTGTAAGCTTATGGGCTTAATGATATAGTACTAAATAAAAAACTATTTATTATTAACACTAATACTGGGTAGTATCAAATATTAATCAGGAAATAAATTATATTTACAGTATGTAATGAAAATTAATTTATGTATTGATGTATTTTTCTTTTACACACTGTTAAAATAACTTTTTTCTGTTAAATATTTGGTATAAGAGGATTACAGATACGATTGTTCAAATTAACAAATTAAACGTTGCTTTACTGATTATGACTAGTGTTTTACTTTTTACAATTTAAATGGTCAACACATTAACTTTTTAAGTTTTAACATTATGAAACATTAACTATTTAATTGTTGCAGTAAAATGGGAAACGTCTGAACTTTAGTTTAGGGTCAAATGTCAATTGATAACCTTTGAGAAGTGAGAATTTGAGTTCGAGATTTGAGAGTTGAGACGGAAAAAAATATTAAATTATTGTCACGATTCCAACTTAAATTTATAACGTTATCTTTATCATACAATTTCGTACATGATAATATTCTAGTTTATGCCTGCCTGCGATCCATAATCTATACAAGACAAGTGAGTTAATGAATGAAATAACCCCTTCCACTTCCACGATTAAACTGAACAAAGTTCCAGAATCCATTTTCTGATAAACGTATTGAATATTTAGTATTTAGTATTTACTATTAATATTAAGTTTAGAATTTAGATATTATTGATATTGAATAATGAATACTGAGTACTTGAGTAGCGAGTACATAATGTGTAAATGTTGAGTAATGATTGCATTATAAATTGTAGTACATTTTCGTAAGTAATTTATTATTTATTTTAAAAAAGTTTTTTCTTTGTTTCAAAATAATGTCATCCATTTAATTTTTAAACCTTTATGATATTGGTACAGTGGATGCAGAAACACTTTTTAACAATAACAAATTATTCGTAATTTGTATGATTTTGTTAAATTATTATTTCAGATATACATTAGTTGATTTTAATAAGTTACAATGCCAGATTCATGGGGAAATTTCATGAATAAACCGGCCAGAGGTTGGTTACATCCAGATAATTTTATAACAAGAAGTAGTGTTTCCTATGAAGTCAGAGTAAATTTCTATTTTTATTTATTTATTTAAATGTTATATCAAAGATATAATCAATATTATATACGTACTATAAAATTGTAGCATAATTAATTATAATGGTTTTATTTGAAAAATTTAGTACATTGGATGCTTGGAAGTATTGACATCTATGAAAAGTTTAGATTTTGATACTAGATTTTTAGTAGCTAAGTAAGTTTCAATTATTTATATCTTATTAATTCTAAAATAGGTAATTAATTATTAAATATATTTTCCTTAGAGAATGCATTAATAAAGTATGTGAAGCAGCTGGATTAAAAACTGCTGACAAAAAAAGAAAAGTAAATTTAATTAATTATTATTTATTTAATACATTTACCCCGACATTTACTTTAGAAAAGTAATTACTGGATTTTTAGAAATATTAGAATAAGTTTTTTCTTCATTTTCCCAATCTTGTTTGTGATATAATGAGTACGTATTATGTAAACTCCTCCAAAAATATTTTTCTACTGAATTCATATCTAAACTTTGTTAAAAATATTTAGAATCGTTTAGCATTGCAAGTATAATAGGCAATAATTAAATTGTAACATATAATTTTTTTTATATATATATATTTTACATTATGTATTTATAATTGTATTATTAAATTTTAAAATAATAATTGATTATTAAAACTGCTTTAATTGATATACATTTTTTATATTTTTCATAGAACACTATATTACAGATATGTGAAATTGTATTATCAGTTTAATTATTAATCACTCTACTCTTTTTTTAAATAAAAAAAAACATTTCTTTATTGAATAATTTTATTATTAATATTATATTCTCATAATACTAAATGATTCTATTTATTATAGTATAATTTACATATGTATAATTCAGTAGTAATATGTTTTTAGGATTAATTTACAATTTCATGGTACAATATTAATTTAATGTGTGTGATTGAGACTCTGGTGGAATTTAATTTATTTTTATGATTACTACTAATAAAATGTAAAAGTAATATAATTCAAAATATCTATTATATTTCATTTTTAAATTATATTTATACAGGTATTTCTAAAATATATGAGAAGATTGATACAGGCAATTTGAATTAATTATCATTTTTCTTGTAAATTTTTCTTACCAATCGATGTATCACATAATTTATTTTGATTCTGGTGATACCAATCATCAAAAAAAATATGATAAACTCAAAAATATTGTTAAATTTCACTTTGTATCAGAATTTTGCAAGAATTACTATAAGAGTATTTATTTTTAAATTTAAGATAAGTAGATAACTATTTAAGAATATATTGATTCTTTGATAATATCCTGCTATTGGAGATGGACAAAAAGTTTCAAAAAAATTGTTATTTGTCATATTATATAAAATATGCCTAATTAATCTTGTGCATTTTAAAGATACTTTGTATAATAAACATAAGAAACCTTAAGTCCTTAAATTATACCATTAAATTAAACATTCAGTTTCCTATATTCATATACTGTAAGGATTTTAATTTAGCAAAACTGTTATTGATTAATGATTATTATTAATTATTGTGAACTCCTATGAAGAATAAGACAAAAGTAGGTGGGAATATATAATGTTTTATTGAAACTTTTTTTTATATATATATATATAATTCTAAATTTCTCAATCTTGTACAAATTATAAATATATAGTTTTTTCTCTTTCACTTTTTAAATTTTATTGTATATGTATATAATTATAAAAATTATTTACTGTTATTTGCCTATCAATCTATTAGTTAATAAATAAATAAATTGTCAATAACATTTTTTTTATTCATACATTATCTATAATACTTTCATTGTATTACAATTTTAATGTTTTATAGGTGGATAAAAAAATATTAAAACTCATAGGTGATCATTCAATTATGGATCATGCTGGATCAAATGTTACTTTGTCTATATCTAGTACATGTTTAACATTAAAACTAAGAGATACCCATACTGTTATTTCTACACATGATATGCCTAGAATATCATTTGCATCTGGTGGTGATATAGTAAATATAATTAAATAATTTATAGGAATATATATGGAGGTATTTAAATTTGTTCTAAAGTTGAGTTATTTGTTTTAGGACACAATAGATTTTGTTGCATTTGTAGCAAAAGACATAAAAGACTGGCGTGCATGTTATGTATTGGAATGCGGAGAAGGAGAAGTAGCACAAGACGTTATAACAACAATTGGTCAAGCTTTTGATTTGCGTTTTAAACAATTTTTGACAAAACCTGCACCAGTTTTAAATTCAAGCTCACGAGAAGAACGAGAATATTATAATGATCTACCAGGAAAATCCCCTCCTGAATCAGGTCCTCCGCCTGTTCCACCACTTCCTTCATATCACGATCATCGTAATAGAGGTATTATCATAAATAAATATTTATTATTTTTAATTACTATTAGTAATATTGTATATATTTTTATTTTAGAAAGATTAGTTTCAAATAATTTAATAGATTTAAATTGTGAAGCACCTCCACCACTTATACCACCTATTGTACATAACTATGTTAATGATTTTGTAGTGGGAAATAAAAATCACAATTCACAACCACGTGATGTATTTGACATGCGTATGTAATTATTATAAATATTAATTGCATTATATTTAAATATAATATATATAATAAATCAAAATAATATATTTTTATATAGTCAAATTAAATTAAATTTTAGAACCATTTGTGGATAATGGACCTATTCCAGTAATGCCACCAAAATTACAAGATGAAATTTGGTTCCATGGTAATATTACAAGGCAACACGCTGAAGCTTTATTAAAACATGTAAGTTATATTTAATTTACTTTTTTTTAACAATGGATATATGTTTAATAATAAAATATTAAACAACATACCATATCATAATATAAGTGTATCTTAGCGATGGCTGACAATTGTTGACAGTAATGAATTTTTGGCCATTGAAAAGAGATGCACTCTCATTTAGAATTAATAAGAAAGTAATACAACTGAAAAATATATATATATATTTTTTATACAAGATAACTTATTAAATGTTATTTAATTAGGATGGTGATTTTCTAGTAAGAGAATCACAAGGTTCTCCTGGACAGTATGTATTAACTGGTCTTCAAGGAGATGTGAAGAAACATTTACTTTTAATTGATCCCGAAGGAGCAGTTAGAACTAAAGATCGTATGTTTGAAAGTGTCAGTCATTTGGTAAATTATCATAGTGAAAATAAGTTGCCTATCATGTCAGCAGAAAGCGCTTTAATTTTAAGAAATCCAGTACCACAAACTCGATTTTAATGTATTTACTATAACACCTTTAAGCTATCTAATTTCTTACATAAATAGTTATAATTAAATTGGGTATTTTTAATATTAAATTTTTATTAAGAAAATTTACTATTTTAATATATAGACTTGGATACTATTATCAAATGGTGTTTTGCAGTTTACAAATGATTAGTAGATATAAAGGATAACAATTAAAATACTATTATTTGTTCTTTATGTTTTTAATCTATAATACAGTTATATATGATGAATATAATTTAGTATTCAATTCAGTCTCCATATATAAACAAATATATACACGAAAAACATTACTGATTAAATACATTTAAATTAATTATAATTAATAAATACAAAATTGGCATTGATATGGGTACATAGTCCATAATATGAGTTAGTCACTTATTATGGTTTTTTTTTTTTTTTTATTAATTATAAATATTTATCATTTTTCTTAACTATAAGATAATGTCATAAATAAAAATTATTTAATGTGTGGATAGCACTGCTGGCATAGATTTAATCAATACTACTGGATTCTGGATAGTATTAAATATTAAGTTTTTAATTTATATAATTTAAATTAAATCATAACTAAATATTATTTTGTTACCAATTAATTATAATTATACATTAAAATGATTTAACTAAAATTAAATGTGTGTGTGTGTGTGTATGTATATGTACATACATACATTTATAATCATTTTTTTAATAAAATACAATTTTACTTTAGTAAGAATATTAAATTAAGTATAAACCATGTTTAAAACAAACATTTATTAATTTGGTGTTAAGCTATCAAAACAAAGACTGATACACCAACTTCATATCGCTCTCTATAAATGAACTAAAAATTAAATGTTAAATAATTAATATGTTATTGGTAGCATTTTGGCACTTTTGGATTTCTGTCATTCTAGAGGTGAAGAAAAGGATAGATGTTTATTTTCCTAAATAATACTCTTTATATAAGAGGCGACACCTGTGATCAAAATTAAAATTTGGATAAATGTGTCTTGTTTTAATTAGTCTGAATGGAAGTGAATAACATTTATCCATTTAAAATTAAATATAATCAAACAATATCCACTAATATATTTATTGTATCTTAACACTTTTTTTTCTTGTATTATTTACTCATATGATAATTTTAAATAAATAACTAATTTTCAACTTACTCATTTATTTTTTTATAATATAAAATGTATAATCATATAATTGCATAATCAACTCTGAATATAATTATATTAAATATTTGTGTACTTTAAAAATATGTAAATTTCAAAATTTATTTGAATTAAAGAAGTATATTTTATTTTATATATTATACTTTAGAATAATTATAATAATAGTTTTTTTTAACGTAGATAAATATTTGTTATTATAAATTGTATTGTTTTTTTTTTTTTATGTTACATATTGTGTGAGATTTTTTATTAAATATATAAATTATTTTAAAAACTTTAAAATATTATACTTAGTAGAAATTATTTCATCTGTTAAAAGATCATAAATAATAAGCTTGGTTCACACTTATAAAAAGGCATGTTTGTGGATCATGAATCCGTAGCATAGATTCTACTTTGATAATGTTATCACACCACACATTTAATGTAATAAATACACATAATATACATACATCTAACATAAAATAATCATATGTTATATCTAAATATAATAACCCATTATTGATTGATGATATAAAGTTTTATCTACGTTGTCTGATTCATGCTGATTCAGAGATGTTCAATAATTCTTGTATGAAAAAATCATACGACTTTGTGGTCCATGAATGAATACTTTGATAGGTGTGAACTAGGCTTTAGAAATATTAGATAATATAACTAATACAATAACTAAATAATACACACCTAACCTAGTTACTTATATTATTCTTTTATAAATATAGATTATAGGTATTATTTATTTAATAATTATAATTTATAATAATGTTGTCAAAGTAGCATAAATTCATCCGTTTTACATCACAAAAAATATGCTAATGAATAAAATAAAAATTTGCAAATTGCTTGAAGTAATAAAATAATATTTTCTAAATATTTACACATATGTATATAGTAATTTTTAAATATAATTTAACATAATTTTATATAAAAATACTAATAAAATAAACAAACATAAAAGTTTACAAGAATTAGAAGTTTTTTTTAACATTAAAGCATAAAATTAAATTAAATTAAAAAACAAATATAAATTACTTATATACTATGAAATACTTTATACTATTCAATAAATGTTTATATATGTGAATAAATACAAATATTTTTATATTACAATATATTTCATGATCAGAATAAGATTATGAAAGTGTTTCTCCTTTGGTAACCTAAAAATAATAATTTTAATTTATCATAAATGAATTCATATAATCAATGAACAAATGTAAATGAATTATGGTTTGGATATAATTTTTAGATTATTAATGAGTAATAAATAAAGTGAAAAAATAATTTTAATTATAAACAATGTTTACTATACATAATTCATTGTAATATTTGAGAACTAAAGACAATTAAAATTTTTATTTCTACATCTACATGGAATATAAAATAATTAATTTTTCAATTAAACTATAATATAATTAAAAACTTCAAAATATACAATATTTTTTTAAATTAAATGTATAAAAAATTAAAAAGAAATTAATTTTTAAAGTTTATTAAAATTATTTAATAGATTTATAAATATAAGAGTTTCATTATTATTTTCTTACATAGAGATACTTTTCTAATATTCATTAATTTTTTAAATTGTTATGAACATAATTTAAAAAAAAAAAAATCATCATTGGTTAAAAATTGTATTTCATATATTTATTATGTATTTATGTGTTAATTGGTTCATAAGTTAATTTTAATAAAATACCTAAATATATTAATTATAAAAATTCTTACTCGTGCTTCTAAATATTCAATTCGCCTTTCGAGTGTAGTTAATTTTTCATTTAAAATTGCTAATCTAGATCGACATGACATATCTATAAATAAATAATATGTGCTTAAAATATAATTAAAATATATGTATAATACTAAAATATTTATAACTTTTAAGTTATAATTATCTTAATCATAAAATATATATCTAATTATATGTTTTGATAAAATAAATAGAAAGACATTATCTAGTCTTTTATAATGACAATAAATTATTATTATTTATTATAAATCTTAATTAGTATAAAATTAAATATTATAAAACTATTATAAGTTATCAATTATCAAAATAATAAGATAGATTTTAGTTAATATTATTGTGTTAATTATGTATCGTTAACATATTTGTATAATTTATTTAGTCTAAGTTTTGCGTTTCAATCTATCTTTTTGATCAATTTTAGTTGACAATGTAGGTTTAGCAGAATCTTTTGCTACTAAATCTTCATCAATTAATAGTTCAAAATTTCCAATTGCTTCGTGTGATGGACATTTATTCCAACGAACATCAGGAATTCCACTGGGTGGTAAAACTACACTTAACATGTTATCAATCAATTTATACTTCAAAATCCGGTCATTCACTGTGGTTGATGTTAATGAAGGAGATGCATTAACTTCAATTAGCCAAGGTTTTAAATTGTTATCAATTATAATATCATATCCATAACATTCAAAACAATGTCTGTCATTAGCCATTATATAACTAACTGATTTTAAAGAATGAACAATTAACCAAACAATATTATCAAAAAGAGCTTCAGTTACTGTTTTTCCTCTTGTGCTTTCCAAAAATAATCTTAAGTTTTGAATGCTTAATTTTCCGCCGTGAATGCTGTTATATTCATCACCTTGTTTTTGTAAAGAAACATTTGTTAAATGGATTAACAAGTTTTCTATTTCTCCAACACTAGTATTATATTTAACTGTACAAAAACGACAAAAACCAGACTTAAACATGTATGCTTTTAATGGACGGAAAGAAGTAACCAAAACATATAAACGTAGATCGAACTTTTTACCATCAATCAATAATGGGTTATCAATATATTTAGATATAACATATGATTCTTTTATGTTAGATGTATTGAAATTATTGTTTTTACTTTCTCTAGACCATTTCTTTAATTTAGATAGTTTATTAATAAGAAATATTCCAGTTCCTTGTGATTTTCCAACTGGTTTCATAATCCATGTACTTGGGCCCACTTTGCGATATTCTTCTACAAATAAATTATAATCTGCTGGCAATACAAATGTAACAGGAATAAAATCTAAATATAAATATTTTCCATCCAAACGCTTAGCTAACAGACTTCCTTCTCTTTCAAGCTCACGTCTGTAACGTTTAATGTTTTTAACCAACATATCTTTACGGCTGAGTTCATAATGATTTGGGAAATGATTAATTATTTGATTGTCATGCATGCGATAGCCACTATCAATACTAAATAGACTACGACATGTTTGTATACCAGCCCAATAGAAATTCCAGTCATCATCAGGGCCAACATGTATCCAGCCTCGTTTTTCAAAATTACTTAATACAACCGATCTGTCAACATCTGTACAATATGTTACTTTCATTATGACAATAGCACTGATTTTGAAGAAAAATTTAAATTAAGTAAAAGACATCTAAAGAGCAATAATTATCTATCGAGTAAAAAATTTGATCAAACAATTTTTGAATAGTTTCCATAGTGACGAATAATAAACTATTTTTAAAAAACAGCAACACAAAAATATATAAGATTTAAAGTTTATTATGTAATAAATTTGTAAAAATACAAAATTATCAGCAATATTTTTATTTTAGATCATTTGAAATTGTTCTGTAACATTAATAGTTAATATTAATGTTCCTACTATTATTCTTACCGAACGAATTAAGAAAATCCGTTATTTTTTTTATGCTACCAGTGATCACTTCAATGTACTCGCGGTTTGCCCAGTCTTGTTGTATTTGTTTTTGAACTCCTTCTTTAGATCCACCCATGTCTCAATTATTGAATTTTTAAAATTAAATTATTGTTATAAATTTATAATTTACAAATAAAATATTTATAGAGACCGTTGTTCACTAAAGTGAATATTGAACAGTGAGGAATTTTTAATCGCGGCAAGTATCGACTACTGAGTACTGTTCTATGAACTGAATGAACTCAGAAAATCGACGTTATACGGACGTATTATAGTATTAAACAAAAATAATGTATACTAATTATGCATTATAATAATTACCAATATACTATTATCATTATCATAAAATGTGAATTCACTTCACGTTCATCTCATGTAAACATGTGAGAAAATTAGAATTCTTGATTTCAAGAGGAAATTTCAAACTATGATAAAATTATTTTGTCTTGAAAAAAAATCACAGATATCAATATTATACGTGAAAAAAATAAACCCCTTCCATAGGTCAACTATTCACCGATTATGATTATACGTTATCAGTTTATTACTGTTATCAACATGCTGGAATCGTGGAAAATATTTGAGAAGTAGCAATTATTATTTATAATTTATTAATTATAATTATCTGTCCAAGGAAAAGGGTAGAACATGACTAAAAATCACGATTTAAGATAATTCTATTTTCTATCTATAATCATGCTAAAAATCATAAACCTTTAACATAGTTTGTAGTTCTATGCTAAAAATCCATAGTCAAATCCATGGTCTTAGAAGATCTTCTAAGGTCGTCGTGGTGAAATCAATTAACCGTATATCCTAACGACATCTAGTTGTTGATATTCATTCGATGCACAGAAATCGCTAAAATGACTCATAGAAGCATGGCATTTTTCTACATCCTGTATTCGTGTGCTATATTCTATATTATACTATATAGACATAGAGTAGAGATCTCTTGAAATCTTGGTCTTCATGATCATGAATATTCATTCATCATATTCATGATTGATTCATGGCTATGACTAAAATAAGATTAAAAAAAAGTATAAAAACTTTCGATTTTAACTAATGGAAATAAGAAATAAAGATGTGCTAATGGAATATTATACTCGTATTATACAGTGTGATAACAATATTAAAAAGATGAGCTGATACTCCTGCCGCACAGGATACAGGTGTGCGAATCATAGCGTTTAATTTTACTTAGAATTTGAATGCAATGATAAACCATTGCATTCGAAAAAACGATTCTGAGCGAAGTTCAGTTAGATTATAATTTTCGTTTGAACTAAAAATATCAACTTAAAACAGCTATAAAAAAAAATTGAGATTAGGAATTTTTCCAATATTTTAGTTTGATGTTAAGTAAAATGTAAGTATACTTCAGTAAAATTTTCAGACCCTAATACCAAAAATTGCTAATTTTATCAAACATTATATACGTAAAAACGAGAAATTTACGAAATATTCGAAGTCCTATATTTAGTAAAAAAATTTAAAAACGGTTCCAAAATTTTACCACATATATATAATAGCTATGTGAACACCCAAAAAAATTTTCAAGTCTCTAACTTAAAAATTGCCCGAGTTATCGTGAAATATAGAAATTGAATTCGTCAAAATTTCATTTTTCGAAGTTTTTTCTACCGCTTATAGTCAATTTTGAGAAATTCGAAAAATGACCCAATTAAACAAGCACGTATTCAGGATCAATTTTCGGGGGGGGGGGGGG
>JAIUCT010000022.1:2623613-2642806 GCA_021307375.1 Tetraneura akinire | reverse complement strand
GTTGAACCCCTAAAAAAACCCCTGGATACGGGCTTGCAAATAAAGTACCATCTACATCCACTTTTACATCTGAAACTCGCTATTGGTGAAAATCAAAGCGTTATTTCGGGTAGTGAAAGTGTTTTCAGAATATTTATTTATACGTATGGATTCTAAGATTTTCGTTTTCCTAAAAATATCAACTTAAAACGGCTATAAAAAAAAATTGTGACTTGGGATTTTTATAACATTTTAGTATGATGTTAAGTAATATGTAAGTATACTTCAGTAAAATTTTCAGACCAAAATACCCAAAATTGACAATTTTATCACACATTATATACGTAAAAACGTGAATTTTACGAAATATTCAAAGTCCTATATTTTGGAAAAAAATTAATGTAACGGTTCCAAAATTATACCACATATATATAGTAGCTATGTGAACATCCAAAAAAAATTTCAGGTCTCTATCTTAAAAATTGCCTGAGTTATCGTGAAATATAGAAATCGAATTCGTCGAAATTTCATTTTTCGCGAAAAATGCAGTTTTTTCGTCATTTTTTCGCCGTTTTTTCTACCGCATAGCGTCAATTTTGAGAAATTCAAAAAATGACCTAAGTAAAGTACCAAGTACTTCCACTTTGCTACCGGAAACATACATACATAAAAAAACAAAAAAAAACAAAAAAAAAATCACACATCATTGTAAAACCAATACATTCTTCGCTTCGCTCAGAATCTAAAATTGTAAGAATTAAATATGTTATGAATGTTAATTCTGATCATTTTATATGACGTATAATAAAGTTTATAATTTGTGTTGTGTTAGGTAGACAATTATTTGTTCATAAACATAATCTAAAAATTCTAAGGTCTCAAACCACTGAGACTGAACTGTAAATTGTATGTAAATAGTTTAGTGTTTAAGGTTTAAGCCCTCATTAGGGGTGGTCAAATGATTTTGTCACAGGGGATGTGGCTGATTTTTTAACATTCACTATTTAATCATTATAATTTAATTTATGGTTATGCAGCTTATGCTTAATATCAATTTTTTAAGTATTAAGGTAAATAAATAACTTATTCATGACAATATAATATACCTACGTAATATTTGTATTAATTCTATTAAATCTAATTTTTTTGTTATATTTAAAATAGTATAAAAAATTTAATAATAAGCGATGAATCAACCTACTGATAAATACTATAATATAAAATAATATTAAATACTTAAATCAGTTAAATAGTAAAAATGCATTAATACGTTTCGGCTGTTACACTTGAGTAAAAGCGGAGAGTTTTGTTATTGAATATTCACGATCATCAAACAAAGTAATTCCCGTATATTTTGTATAAACAACTAAATAGTAAATATTAATAATAATAACAATAACAGCTTTGTTTTAGATATGAGTCTAGAATATAAATAATAATAGGTATACACTATACGCTAAACACAGTGACACAATGTATATAAGAATATAATAATAATGTCCATATGTTCTGTGGAAATTTGCCAGTTGATAATTGTTTTTAGAAAAAAAAATTTAAAAACGTAATACTAAATAAAATAGTACAATATACATAAATGTAATTGTTATAAATATTAAAGAAAAAAGGTTATGAAAGGGATCTACCCCCTTCATCTCCCCCCGATAGACCACCATTGCTTTCAACTATATTTTAATACTAATACTATTATACTATTTATGTATAAGTGTTAAATTTTTTCTAGTTATCAACCTGTTAAAAAAAATTGTAAGTACTTCAACGAATTAAAATGACTTAATAGGACCATAGGACATAATATGAGAATCAGCTCAACAGTACTCACTACTCACTCAATTAACGAATTAAGAGTAAAGTATACAAAGAGTGTCCAGTGTGCAGTGTCGTCTACTCGGAACTCGGGTCTCAAATATTCATTAGTTGTAAACGTAATTTTTAAGAGCTATCTATGAATTGTATTTATATTTGAAATACATACATACCTATTATTCGTTAAATGTAATAAACTAAAAACATTCACTTTATATTATAATAAAGTAGATACTTATTCAATGCTAATCAATAGAAATTAATCATTGATAAGCGATATAAAAGTAATAAGTACTAAGTAGGTAGGTACCTACCTATAAAAGTATAAATAATTAAGTTGTAAATTATTACCTATCATTTCAACGTACTTAACATAGTAACATTGGTATTGTTAAAATAAAATAAAACTAAAAATATTAGAAAAAAAATTAAAGTATTTAAATATAGATAACACAAAATATACCTGTAAATGTGTTATTTCAGTTTTCTTAAAACATGGCTGAGTAACCAGCGAGTGTGACTACATTACTACACCAAACTACCAAAGTATAGGGTGTAATCTGTTTCGCGTTGTCTCCTACAAAAATAATTAAAAATTAATTATCATTGGGCATCACTATGACGACATGACACTTAATGTATAGTTACATTTAGTTTATTTAATTTAACATTTCAAGAGGAGTATAATAAAAATCATTTGACATTTCACTTTTATTTCATATTAACATCTTCTCCCGGCACGATTGAAAACGATTCTCTTTTGATAGTAAAAATAGTATTGTATTTATTTAAGTTTTAAGAAAGGGTAGCCATGGATGTTTTAATGGTAGAATATTATAAGCCTTATTTTAATATATTGATGTTCTCAAAAAATTGAGACTAGGGATTTTTTTTAATATTTTGATATGATGTTATTTAATATGTAATTATACTTCAGTAAATTTTTCAAACCTTAATGCCAAAAATTGCCAATTTCATCAAACATTATATACATAAAAACGAAAATTTTACGAAATATTCAAAGTATCAAAGTCCTATATTTTGTAGAAAAATTAACGTAACGGTTCTAAAATTTTACCACATATAGTACCTATGTGAACACCCAATAAAATTTTCAAGTCTCTAACTAAAATTGTCCGAGTTATTGCGAAATATTGAAATCGAATTCATCAAAATTTCGGTTTTTCATTGTTTTTCTATCGCTTAGGGTCAATTTTGAGAAATACGAAAAATGACCTAAATAAAGTAACCATTACATTATTTTCCAATCGGAAACATAATATGCTATTCGTGAAAATCGGAGCATTATTTCAGGTAGTAAAAGTGTTTCAGACATAAAAAAAAAGACACACATCATTGTAAAACCAATAGTTTCTTCATTTCGCCTAGAATCTAAAACACCTAAATTCTAAAGAAATTTCGTTTTTTACTAATTCAGTATTCTATATTACTCGCACGTGTTCTTTATTTATTATATTAAAAAAATTATATTTATACTGTTATTTCCATTACGTGCACAGTGCAAAGTGCAATATTTATCATTTACTTAACTATCTATATAATATTTATAATAATAATACATGTAAAAAATGGTATATATTGTAGTATATAAAATATAGATCAATCATAAACAGATCTAAAGTTCTGACTTCTAAAGATATTATTTGGAATTAGAAATATTTATTATTTAATACTAGTAACTAGTTGTACTGGTAAACTATATTAAATTAATAACTATTACCTAACAAGAAAAATATAAACTGTATACTGTATAGTAATCAGTTGAATATATAATTATTTTAAAAACTGAATATATGTAATTTGAAATTTATGTTGATTCTTGATTACGGGCTACGATTTTAGGAATTTACCATTTACAACGGCATCCGCAGCTGGACTGGTGTAGTGGTGTTGGTCGGCTACCGTCGCTCGCCGGACGGACACCCGTTGTACTCACACGACACTGACGACACCAGTGTCAAGACTGTCAAGCACGCCGAGAAATATAGTATAGCGGACAGTTGGACAGGCTGCGTGCGCCGTACAAAAGATGGCTGTGCTGTAAACAAAAAAAAAATAAAATTAAATAAAAATAAATAAATAAAAAAAAAAAAAAAAATGTCACCCCCCTTTTAGAAAATAACAAAAAAAAAAAAAAAAAAAAAAAAAAACAGAAAAAAAAAAAAAGAAAAAGAATGAAAAATTCTAAAATCTTCTTAAATTATTATTATTTTTCCTTCTTTGGTAATCGTGAATAACGCTCGGGGTGTGTTTCGCATAATTTGTTTTACCTCCGGTGTTGTTTCGTTATCGCTGCCGTGGTCTCACAGTTGTTGTCGCTGCGGCCGTCAAAGAGAACATTGTCGCCGTTCTACCGGTGTGTATTACCGCTACATAGGCCACGGGACCACGGGACCACAGCCGAATCTAAAATTTAAATTATCCGCCGTCCGGGAGAGGAGGCCCGTTCTATCATCGTTGTGCTGGTCGAATCCGAACGACCTGAGACGCCAGACACACGACGACGCCAATCACGAATAATATAAAAAAATGACTGAATACAAACTGGTCGTCGTCGGTGGTAAGTAGTATTTTGTACTACCTACGAAAACGTGTTGTAACGAATTGATAGACACTGGGTGCGTGTGTGAGGTCAGTCATCATCACCTCCGCCGGCACAACTATTACAAAAAAAAAAAAAAAAAAAACATCAACCACCCCTGGTTTTTGTGTGCCTAATGTTCAGGCCAAACTTTTTATATTTCCTTCCCTGTTTCGTGGGAAAATTACGTGCCCCGTGTTGTCTGTACCATACCGTCGATTTTGCAATGTCGCTGAGATGTACGGATAAGTGATGAAAGAATTTATCGATGTGAGTTTGCCCTACGTATGTTATGTATGTATGCAAATTATTGTTGTGTACTCGTTTGGTATCCAAAATTTGTATTTTACTGTATTTTTAATAACCAGACGCACATCACATACACACATGTCGAAAGGCTTTTTAATTCACACACAATTTTGTATCCACACTACAATAATTTACCTATAGGTATTGAGTGTAACATTCTTTCGTATAGAAATTTTATTAAAACAATTGTTATTAGGTTATAGTTTTCCTCGTTTTTGTATAGATTATGTTTTTACAATACACTTTTTTAAATTTAGATGTTATATAATTTACCTACTTTCACAAAAGAGATGTACCTACCTATATATTTTGATTAAATTAATAAATCATTAGATACTTAGCTAATTGCCATGATGTTGTATTATAATTTCTATCATAATTTATGTTCTAGACATTTACCTTTGATTAAGTAAAATATTTAATTATATTATTAAAATAAATAAGAACTTAAAAATGTATGCTAGTGGTATGGTGAACTTAACATACTAATAAATAAAATAATTATATTAGGTATAATATCATCTAAGATTCCTACCACAAAATAAAACTTGTTACATACCTAGAAAAAAATATATATTTTATAAAGTACTGATATAATACAATTTCTTAGCATAAAGAGTTACCACTATTTAAATTAAGGTATATTAAGCTTTTCATCATTCAACCCTTTATAATAGTACTATAATATTTTAATATAATAACATTTTTCAGTAAGTAGGTACCTATTATATTTTTAATCCAATTGATCTTTTTGCTATTTATAGAGTTTTGTTTTATACTAATTTGTAATATAAATAAATATAATATAATATATACCTAATATAAAATTTGGTATATTATTAACATTATTACATAAGTAATTAATTGTATATTTAAAAATAATTATTTAATTCATTTTTGAAATTATATTTTACAGCTGGCGGCGTCGGTAAAAGTGCCTTAACAATACAGTTAATACAGAATCAGTATGTTTTTTTTTTTTCTGTATATTCGTGTGACGGAACCTTATGCTAACTATGAGCACTTAAATTATATTGTATACTATTCACAATTATTTTTTAATTATAATAGACTGTTATAATTGTGTTATATAAGAAATATATTTATTATTTTTTAAAAACAATTAGTGATCAAACAAGTGATCAACGTTAGTGTCTGAATACTTTGTTAGTTTCATCTATGAAATAAATTACGCCTCTAAACCAGCTACTTTTAGTTAAATGTTTTATAATTAACAGTAAATTATCAATGAATAATTATAAAAAAAAAGTTAACAACTATATTTTAAGTAATAAATAATTAAGTAAAATTAATTTTAAAGTTTCCGCCTGCTCAATTGAATCACACGTTACTTATTCTTTATCAACTACAACTATTTTAAATTTACTCATATTAATTATTAATTATGTACACTTGAATTGCTTTTACATTTAGAGAATATGAATTCTTGTTTATTCATTAATAAATTTTAATTTTTTATATTTTTAATTGTACATATTTTATGTAAGGAAATTTAAATAAAGCTAGGTAATCAATTTTTATTCAAAATAAATTTGTAATATTTGAATTTGAAATGATAAATTTGAATAGTACCAGATTATGTAGATAATATTGAAGATGAATTGAATGATTTAAATTATTGTTAAATGTGATCTATTATAATGCATATTATATCAATATGAAGAATTTATTTTTTCTGTGTTTAGCATATGGTACCACTACTCGGATATTATAATTATATATGTATTTATGTCTGGCTTAGAGAAATAGAGCCTGATATTAATTGATTTTAATATTTATAAGTGTTTTTCTTCTTTTACTTTACAGCTTTGTGGACGAGTATGATCCAACAATCGGTTAGTTTTATATTTGGTTTATAGAATTAAAAATTTATTTATCTAATTTAAATGTTATTTAATAATACATTGGTTATTATTTTTTTCAGAGGATTCTTATCGTAAACAAGTAGTAATTGATGGAGAAACGTGTCTACTTGATATTTTAGATACAGCTGGTCAAGAAGAATATAGGTAAGATTTTATTTTTATTTAATATTTTTAAACATGTATAGATTACTAGTGAATTAATATAATATTACATTTATATAATTTTAGTATCATTTATTATTGAGTAAGTTAATATTATAATTTTTAAGTACAATATTTTTCTAGATAGTTAGGTTGAGTTTAAAATTATATATATATATAATGTATATAAAATTAAATTTTTATATTTATTATAGTGCTATGCGAGATCAATATATGAGAACTGGTGAAGGTTTTCTTCTTGTCTTTGCTATTAATAATACTAAATCATTTGAAGACATTAGTAATTACAGGGAGCAAATTAAACGAGTAAAAGATGCAGAGGATGTCCCAATGGTTTGTAAGTATTGAAACTATTATTTGTATATTTGTATATAACAATAAGTTTGGTAATGTTTATCAAAATTTTACATTTTTATTATTTTATTTTAGTGGTAGGAAATAAGTGTGATTTGCAAAGTAGAGCAATAGATGTTAAAGCTGCATCTGATTTAGCTAAACAATATGGTGTACCATTTATTGAAACATCAGCAAAAACGAGACAAGGTGTTGATGAAGCATTTTACACCTTGGTCAGAGAAATTAGGAAAGATGTAAGTTTAAAATTTTTAGTTTAGTAAGTGTTACTTTGTAATTACTTTAAATTATTTGTATTGTAGAAAGAACAAAGGTTGCGGGAAAAACGTAAAGCAAAACCAAGAAGGAAACGCAAGCATTGTTATCTTTTTTGAATATAAGTGAAACAAATGGAATTTTTTATTTAAATTTTAAAAATGGACCTAACATATGGTGTCCTTATCATATATTAATTAATGTAAACACACTTTAGACTCAGAAAGTGTGTTTTCATCATTTATAATATCATTCAGTTAAAAGCATGTATTGGAAATATTTATTTGAATGATAAATATATATAAAAAAAAAAATAATAATAATATAAATAATATCTTTTGGAATCCCAATTAATAAAAATTAATGTTCAAAGTGAGAACATTATGCAGAGACCCTTTTAACAAGTTGGCATCTTGTTTTGATATCCAATTTAAATATTGCTATTTTTATCATATTATTAATTAAAATTTAAAAAATTTATATTTATAGCATTATTTATTCAATTATTTAATATATTTGCCCGCCCCATTTAATTTTCTTAAAATTGTGCTTCCAGTATTCATAGGAGATATTGTTTTGTGTATTGGCTTTTTTTTACAATTTATTAATATTTTATAGTCAATATAATTTTGCATTTATTCATTAAACAATATTATTTATATCTTTTGATCAACAGAAATGAACTTGGTTAACTACTTTATTTTATTTATACTTAATTCGTGCTAAAATTATCTAAATACAATATTTTTATTTTCAATTAATTCTTGTAATCATATATATATATATATATATATATATAATTTTTATAAACTTAATATATAAGTTTTTATGTTTTGTCAATATAAAAATGTTATATTCCTGTTAAAATTACTTTGTTTATAGAAAATAATTGAATTCAGCCTTGAGATCAGAAACAGTATATATATTGACCTAACCAGAAGTTGTAGATCATATTATACAGGGGTTATAAGTAGGACATCTGTGCCAAAACTATAATCACTATTCAAGTATTTATTTCTAAGTCTTATTTTTTATATTCATTAAATATTAATTATTAATTATGATTATAATCGTTTCCATTTTATTATTATTATTTTTTTTTATTATTATTATTAATGATAACTTTTAGTTAAATTATTTAAAATACAGTACTAATACTTAGTAATTGAGACCTTTGAAGATAATTGTATTGTAAATGAACAAAAAAAAAAAAAAAATTTAAAAAATATGCTAGAGCATTAAATTAACTAATTCAAAGGCCTCATTGAACATTCATAATATTCATAATTTGACCATATTAAATGTATTGTAATTTAACGAGCTTTTCATGTTCAATTTCATGATTGATTAAGTCGTTAAGAAAATAATATTTTATTAGTATTTTTATTTAATAATTTTAATTTTTGTGATCTAAATTAGGATACAATCAGCATGTTATTACCAAAACTTATAATATAATGCTATCTCATATATAATATATATATATATATATATATATCATATATATATATATATATAGAAAAAATGAACTTTGATTCCTTTCAAATGTGTAGTGAATTAATAATTTATAACCTTAATTTTTAATCTATATCTAATTGGTAATTGTATAAACAATTTGTTATTTGCAATTTGCTGAATAATAAAGTGGGTATAAAATTTATTTTAAAAGCAAAATAATTGAAATTCATTTGAATGTTAATTGTTTTATTTGTAATTTGATTTTAATAAATTGTTAATAGTTGCAAAGTAATATTTATTATAAAGGTTTAATCTAACAATTGTTTGTTTATATTAATAGGCCCATTAATTTTTTTAATATTTCAAGAATTCTATTTCTACAAACTAAGTATGTCAACTTTTTTTATTGGATTATGATTAGGACCTGGATTTCAATGCAAATTGTATTTATTTTTTTCTGATACTCTAGAAAAATGCATATTAAGTACATAATTTGATTCGTGTAACATATTGTTTTAAAATGAAACTTTTATTTTGAATATTTCTGCATTTTTTTTATTATTGAGCATTTTTAGGACATTTTATTAATTTTATAGACATATTTAAACATAATACAAGATTTTAAATTTTAATGTCAAATTATGTTTATTTATAGTTTAAGTATTGACTTGTGGATAATATATTTAAATAAATAAAAACCCAAATCCACAAAAAATTTACTTTTATTTAAGCAAATACGTATTTCGGTAACAAAGTTGCCATCATCAGTGCAAAACACAGACAAATTATGTTCTTAAAAATATTATTTTATATAATTGATTTTTGGTATTTTTCATATGTTCAAATTGCTAGTTCTATTTATAATTTGTATAATTTCTTTATCTTTATACAACACAATTAACGTGTGGTATATCACTGAAATGGCACAACTCAAATAATCAATATTTGGTTGACCGCTGCTCTATCACGATCACAATTATAAGAGTAACAATTTCGCTTACGTTTTTCTTAAATATATTTTGTATTATTCACTATAGTTTAAGACAGTGGTTCTCAACCTTTTTCAATTTGTGTCACTTTTATTAACGATTATTATATACTTGGTCACCCTACAATCCAAATATATAGTAATTATATTAATTGTATTGAATATCAAGGTGTTTATTAAACAATAGACACCAGTAAGATTTTATTTAAAAAAAATTAATTTATCTTATTTTTTTGTTATACCTTCAATAATTTATGTCACCCTTACACTGAGATTATGTCACCCCGGTTGAGAATTACTGGTTTAAGATGTTGTTCTAGTGTAGTGTTAAAAATGGTGAAAATTAAATAGTTAGTTTCTTTTTTTATGAATTAAATAAATAAAATATAGTAGTAATTTTTTTTAATAAAGTAAAAAATTATATGTACCTATTAATAAATATAAAAATTATTGTACATTTTTTTGTAATTAATAAAATATATTTATAAAATAAAAGTGTTTGTGTCATTTTTCAAATGCATTTTCATGGTGAAAATGCATTATTTTAGGTCATTTTTAACAATTTTTAGAGCATTTAAATCCGGTCCCTAATTATGACCAATTGTTAATATTATGTGTTCTTTTGTTTTTTATTTTTGTATTATTTACAACTATTCAAGCTAATAAGAAATTTATTTACAAAAAAAAACCGAGAGATTACAATGAAAACTATAATATAATGTTGACATTTTGAACACATATTTACAGTTGATATTTTAGACAATAGTTTTTATTTTTCAAATTTATTTTTAATTGTCCAGATAAATGATGAATTGTTTTCCAATCAAATTTATTCGTCATATAAAATTAGTTATTTTGCCAAATTACAGTAATTTGTAAGTTTTAGATTCCAAGTGAAGCCTATTGGTTGGTATTGGTTTTAATATTTTACAATGGTTTGTGCTTTTTTCAATAACTAAAAATAATGGTCTGATTGCCACAAATGGGGATTTCAATAGATAATTTCATTTAGTTAATACTTTATTTAGGTTATTTTTTTATTTCTATAAATTTGACCAACCTGATTTAATTTTTTAATAATAATTGTAGAAAAATAAGTCAGAATCTGGAATGTTATTATGTATTCATATACCTAGGTAATTTGCATGCATGATAAAATTTTAAAATTGAAATTTATTCCTTAAGGGGATTGGTGGTGGTCTGTTTTTCTTCGATTTAGACCATAAAGCCTGACAAAATTTTAAATACTTAGAGAATTCGTTATTTAATTCTGAAAAAAATTTTAAATTCATATTATAGTTTTTTACTATTAAACGTTTGAAATTAACTTTTGACTTTTTGCTATAAACTTGTAAAAAATTATCTATGAAAATATTTAAAATTATTAAAATTTTAAATCTGCCTAGTAAAAACAATACTTAAGGGGATTGTTGGTGGTCTGTTTTTTCTTCGATTTAGACCATAAAGCCTGACAAAATTTTAAATACTTAAGAGTATTTGTAATTTAATTCTGAAAAAAATTTTAAATTCATATAGTATTTTACTACTAAACGTTGGAAATTAAATTTTGACTTTTTGCTATAAACTTGTAAAAAATTAACAATGAATATCTTTAAAATTATCAAATTTTTAAATCTCTGCCTAGTAAAAACAATACTTAAAATGAGAATTATATTTCCAATGTTTTGTAGTAGAGAATATAAATAATTATAATATGTTTTCAGAATTTAAATCAAAGTATTCTAAGTAGGTATGTGTAATTTTGTCAGGCTTTTTTGGTCTTTAAATGCACGAAATAAAAATGTCATCAAAAACGAGGACTTGTGCATGCGCGTGGAGAACACCAATATTCATTTACTACACGCACTTACACAGCTTATACATACGTGCGTATAAAATGCCTATACACAACTCCTTAACAGTTTCAACATTATCCTTCCGTTACGTAATTCCTGCTTTCACTACTTTTCTTTAAATATTTAGATATTAATTTTATTCGTAGGTAAGGTGTTCGTTATTTCATAATTCCACAAAATAAAAGTTATATTTGATCTTCATAATAATTGGATATTTAAATATCAATAAACGATAATAGTGTATTTTTTTTTTATATAAATACGCAATGTTAGTGATCGTAATCCAAGAACTTTATAAATTTACAAAACCCAAACAAAATATATTGCCATATGAATTACATGGGGATATTTTTTAAAATTAATTTTAATAAAAGAAAACGATTATTTAAGTAATGATATTATATAAATTGTATTCTTTATGGTCCAAATAAAAATGCTCTGCAATGTCTAGTAGGCAGTAGAGCTCTGCACGGTCCGGTTTGGACTTTGGACCGGTCTAATCCGGACCGGACCGCGGTCCGGTCTTTTCATTTCGTAATTAACAGTGGTCCGATTTTTAAACATAATAGTCTTTTTTTTTTGCAGCCTATTAGAAAATATTTAGTACCGGATTTAATGGGGTCCGATGAAAATTTTTGAATATAATATTGGTTTCGTTTGGCTTGGGTTATATTACGTAGAGTTAAGCCGGGACCGGAATACGAGTACATCAAATTTCTATTATACCTTCATTTAAATTTATCTGTTTTATATTTTTATATAATATTAAAATTAAACATTGATTGTTAATTTGTTGATGCGAACCCGTTTGGCAGATGTAAAAAACCCATTAATCACCGGCATCGACATATTGTGTGTCCAGGAAATGAAAATATACTTGACATACACTTGAAATTGTGAATAATAAATTTGCTATATTTAGTCGTCTACAAATAGAAAAATAAGCAATAATAGGTACTAATACGTATTAGTATATTTAATCAATAAAACAACAAATTATAATAATTCATAAATATATTCTGATGTAATAGAGTTAATCAGTAATAATTTAAATTATCGGTCCGGTCTCGGTCTTTATTTTAAGGAATCTTAAATTATCGGTCCGGTCTCGGTCTTTTTTTAAGTAATTTTAAATTACTGGTCTCCGTCCGATTTCGTTATTTATTTATTCGGTCCGTCCGGTCCTAGTTTTAATTTTACTTTACAGGTCCGGTCCGGTCTGTGAAAATACGGACCGTGCAGAGCTGTAGACTAGGCAGTGATAACAGTTAGTTTATAATAATTAGAGTACGGATTTTAAAGCAATAAAAATCTAAAGAAAAGCACTAAAAAAAAAGCAATAAAGCTGTCTAAATCTCCTAAAAAAGCTTTTAAAAAAAGCATTACAAATTGCCAATTGGTTAAAAAAAAAATTTACAAAAATATTATTATTATTTATTAGTTAATAAAAAATTTTTTTAAAAAAAAGTATAAATTTATTTACAAGCCTGCTCTGAGTTTTATTTTTTCCCAATTATTAATCTGTAATTTAAATTTATTCTATTTAAGATAATTTACAAAAAATAAATTAAATAAGAATTAGAAAATGATTTTTTTACCTATATCATCGGAGTTACATTGTACAATTAAAACTTTTTTCAAGTTTTCAAATAAAAATCGTCTATGACGATCGGACAATACACATATATGTTTGTATTTTACAAAGCTACGTTCGACGTCTATAGATGAAATAGGGGTAAATTTGTAATAGATTAAATTGTCACATGTCAAATCTTCAGGAAGTTCCCCTCTTGATATTTTTTCGTCTCTTACAATATTTGATATTATGGTAAGAATTTTAAATCCCGAATTTTTATGTAGTACATCATCAAGTTTTTTTATTACTGTTTCTCCCGTTTTTCTTGAAGCTTGTTTAATTTGTTGTTTAACCTTTTCTATACAACCCACGGATTCCGATAGCATCCAATATATACCTATCCATAAATCAAACATAACAAGATAAAATCGATTGAGATTGAGCCATTCATGAATCATGACATTGGAAAACCCATTATTTGATATAAAAACAAATACTAACATTTCTAATACATTTATTTAGAATAAATTTTGAAAAAATGTATCAAAAATGCCAAAAAAAGCATAAATATACAAAAAAATGTCAAAAAAAGCATAAATATACAAAAAACGCAAAAAAGCAATATAAAATGTCGTGCATTTTATTCTAATGCCGGGTTTCATGAAAATTTACAGAACCGATAACAAGGAAACCGTTCTGTAAAACTAAAAACTGTTCTGTAAAATTAATAAATTTAAACAGATAAGAAGTTATCGATTCGATAACTTATAGGTCAGATTTTGGTTCTGTAAAATTTACAGCACCGTTTAATAATTTCCTTATCATTAATTGTTGTTATCATATAAAGATAATTGAGTACTTTTCTAGTTTATCGGGCATTTTTTTTTTTTTTTTTGGTCTTATGTAGTTTTATCTGAAAAATAATGGTGCAATAAGAATTTTGTGCAAACTATTATTTTCGAATTTATGGCAATTTAAAATTTTATAATTGTGACTTGTGTTTTCAGTTTAATAAATATAAATAATATTATCTAAAATATAAACATATTATATTATATTATATTTGAAAAATGTCTTTGTTATCCTCATCTGATGATTCTGATGATGATATTGTTCATCAAATATTAATATTTTCAATAATATTTTTATATGGTAAAATAAGATCAATTAAAATAGATATTTCATTTTCTGTGAAGTTCCTGCCCCTCGTTTTGTCATCTTCCATTTTTTTAAATTATTTTAAATTAATATAAAGTAGAAAACTAGAAACACAAAATTAAGTTTCCCAATCACAATTCGCAATAAACATAATGCTTTAAAATTTATAATAAACTACATTCTTATCATAAAAATGTATTATCATATTTTGTAACAACCACATACCAGTTAAAAGGTTAATACCTCGGTTAATACATTATTTAGTACAATTTACAATATTTTCATGAAACGCAATCTGTTCTTTAACTCAATATTATACAGAATGGATAAATTATCGATTCAGTACTTTACAGAACTATTTTCATGAAACCGGCCATAAGTATTATAAATCGAATTTGTAGCTGATATAGCTTCGTTTTAGAGCAATAGAAAAAAAAGCAAATGCCTTCAAAATCCGTACTCTAATAATAGTTAATAATTATTAGTTGGGTTTTAATAACCATGCAATTCCTACTGGTATTGCCATGTCCTAGAACCTAGAGGGTGACTGTAAATTGAGGCAGAGTTTTTTTTTGGGGTGTATGTAAATTGTATTTCGGGTATTTTTATATTAAAATGTATATTATCGAAAACGTAATTTTATATCATATTATACTCCTTTAATTTATCCATCAGGATCAAAATTAATTTTTAGGACATAACATGCCAAACATGACATTTCACCTCTTTTAAAGGTCTCCACACACTGCCGCGGTGGCGGTGGCGGTGGCGGTAGCGGTAGCGGTGGCGGTAGCGGTGGCGGTAACGATCGCGCACATCGCAGCGGTGGCGGTGGCGGTGACATATGTACAATATATAATATATAATATTGTATTATAAATTTAAAATCATTGGTTTTTAGTCACAAATTGTAATTAAATGTTTATTATTACAAAATACATTGTATATTAAATAAAAATACAAAATACATTGTATGTATATAATAAATAGTAGGGGTACGCTAAAAAAAAATCTAAGAGGTACCCCCCCTCCCCGCGTACCACCACACCCCCAAATCCAGCCCTGTATATTACCTTATATGAAACTTTGGCAGAATTATAATATAATATACGGAAAAATACATATAGATATTATATTAATATAATATAATAATAATAATATAGCTGTCACCGCGGCGGTGAAATTGGTCCGGACACAATTTTCCGCCGCGGTAATGTACCGCGATATTCACCGCCGATTTCACCGCGCCGGTGTGTAGGTCTAGTATCAAATACGTGTATATCATTTTACCGCCACCGCCACAGCTACCGCCACCGCCACCGCGACAGTGTGTGGAGACCTTAAGTTGTTTCTGATTATTTTAAAAATAATCAGATATAACTGCCAAAGTGCCAACACTTTTTTTGAGCTATATTCCATATATACAGTTTTATATATATGTATATTCAATAATAATAATAATTATATTTTGAGCTATATTCCATATATACAGTTTTATTATATATATGTATATTCAATGTTGTACCAAAAATAAACTAATAATCTATAATCATAACATTTTAATTATTTTTCCCAAGCATAAATATATTTTCAAATTCAACTTTGGAATAATTTTAATAATAAAATACAAAATCTTGTAATTAATTAATTACCTACCTGTTGCAACAATTAAGGTCGATGGCCAATTATATGATCTATACTCTGTGATTTGCCATCATAGTCCATCCATGACTCAAGCCCATTATACATCAATTATCAAACATAACAATAAATGGGTTAGATGCAACGATATGTCTATAAGTATTGAACGCCGGCCACGAGGCGGTAAAGATGTCTACATTATAATTATGGAAAAAAAAAATTAGACAGGAGGCCAGCGATACCAGATTATTAACAAATGAGCATTAAAAAATACTTGATATCCCACCAAAAACACTTCGTTATAACTTCGTGTAAAAAAAAAGCTAAGATAAAAAAAATAAAAAATGGCATTACATTAAGTAATGACTAAACCTTTGAACGATGTGATATAATAATATGGAAACTAAGTAAAATGTCATTTTGTAATTTTACAAATACCTATAACGACAAAATATAAAATTAATTATAAAGTTAAATACTTAGGCCACATATTGTTTACTTGGTTGGAAGTGTAATTAAATACAATATACAAATGAATAACCATCGTAAATTTCGTAAATAATTAAATAATTTATAAACAATATGTGGAATGTGGGCTAAGTATTTAAACATACAATTAATTTTATATTTTGTCGTAATAGGTATTTGTAATATACTAATATTAGTAATATTACAAAATGACATTTAACTTAGTTTCCATATTATATCACATCGTTCAAAGGTTTAGTCATTACTTAATGTAATTTTTTTTTTTTTTTTTTATCTTAAGTTTTTTTTACACGAAGTTATAACGAAGTGTTTTTGGTGGGATATCATATTACTCTATGATCTGTACTGATTGTAGCATTATCCAAATTTAATGATTTCTCCATGAAATGTTTCTTCAATTGAATCTTTATTCCTAAGAACATTTTGTTCCAAATAGATAATACATAGACCTGACCTGTAAAATATATTTACAGGTTTATTAGGTAGTATGAGAAAAAGCAAAAAGGTGTTTTTATATGTTTTTAAATATTATTGGGTATGGGCGTTTGACGGTTCACCGCGTGGTTGGTAACGTTACAATTATTACGCGCCTCGGTCATTCCACTACACAAATCGATTTGTTATGAAAACCATCTTGGATTGAATGTTTTTTCTTCCAATGAAGAAGGAACACTTGTTGTTTTGTTCAGTATCAGTAGTTGTTCCGCGTTTTTATACTAAAGTCAATTGAATAATGGTTTTTTTTTGGTATAAAACATTTCTAGAGTTTAGACAACCATTTCGGTTTCACTTTCACACCAATACATTATAATTTATATTTTATAATATTATATTATCATCTAGTCATGAGCTCGGCAATAGATATCTAAATATTTTATATCTATAGCCGTGCTCAATGCTCATGTACTTATCATACGGAATGTCATTAATATAGATAATAATTAATAAGTAGGTTATAACAAATATAGCTCATGACATATTGACATTTCATTATTAATTACTAATTACGAGTAATATAGTCATAGATTTAGATAGTTATTCTTATTACCTACTTAGTATTTATTATAATATTATTTTAAATCGTGATTCGTGGCTAGAGCTAACTTAAATTTATTATTATTGAATTAAAGTTACGTTATCAATTCCCCATCACGATTTAAATCGGGGTCACTGATTACAGATTGGCCAAGCGCCAAAGCGATAGTAAAATAAGTAACCACGATTTAAGATACATAGGTTGGAACTTGGAACTCAGCCTATGAAAACAATCCCAAAACATGACCGGTAAATCTACCGTTGAAATCAGCTGTTAAACTATTGACTAGCGCAACCAGCGGAATTATTTGTAACTAGAACAACATGATTAATAATTATTTAACTTTAATTGTTTTATTTATTTACTTTATTAATAATTACTAATTTTTTTTTATTTTTTTTATTATTGTTTTTGTCCTAGGGCATTATAACTAGGCGATTAATTATAACATTATAACAAAAACAAAAAACAAAAACAAATATATATATACATATGAATTATATAAATAATAGAAAAATAACTATATAAATAGAGCTTAAATTAAAAAGCCAGCTGAAAGGATAAATTTAATGATAAGAAAAATGACAGGAGGAGAACGAGAGTTAAGTAGAATATTAGAATCGGGAGAATGATAACCTACGGAAGAAAGAAAAGAAAAAAGAAGAAGTCTGTTATGAAAAAGAGAAGGGCAATAGAAAATAATATGGTCAAAATCACAAACTGTATCATCGTAATGAAGGGTGCAAAAAGGGGAAGAGTTTAAAGCGAGTTTAAAGGAATGACGAGGAAGAAGATTATGACCAATTCTAAGACGGGTATAGCAAATAATCAGTTTTCTGGTAATATTCAGATTTTTAAACCATGGATGGGGGAGTATAGTGGGAGCGATTTTCCTATGCCAAGAGGAATAACCTGGTGGAAGGTTGGTCCCATGACGAATTATTGACATTTCATTATAGCGTATATTGGCGTTGAATCGTTTTTTCACCATTAAAAAGTGAAAATATTGAAACACGTTATAATAGAAACTATTATTCCTATGACCTAGCATAAGATAAATCCCGATGTCAAAATTTCGAATTTTACAAATTTTTACACCGACCACGGACGATTCTGGTTTCTGACTAATCTTAAATCGTGCTCTAGACGCTCGTGTTTTGATAGGCCGCCGTATGCATTCTCTCGTGGCGCGGAGTATAATATTAATTAATACTGTATTAATACTAGATGGCGCTTATAGTTATAACGACTGAAATTTGTTATTTGTTATGTTATGTATTATTTGTTATTTGTTTGTCTATTAATATTGCTATCCTGTTTTCGTGTTTGTATTTTATTTTGAATAAAATAAATTTATAGAATTATAAAAATGAAGTTTTTTTTTTTTTAATTGCAATAAAATATACGACTAAAGTACAAAACATAATTGACTGAAACTTTTTTAAAAGTTAAATTTCACCGAGTTACATTTAATACCGTGCAACAATTGGATATTAATTTTAAGTAATAAAATTTTAAGTAATAACTGTTATATTTGTAATAAACTAATAAATGCACCGTAAAAATTATTTATCTGCAATATTCCAATAATTTAATAAATAATTAATTATTACATAATAT
>JAIUCT010000022.1:2602558-2623603 GCA_021307375.1 Tetraneura akinire | reverse complement strand
TTTTTTTTTTTTTAAATCCCCGCGATCTTTAATATTTTCTAAAAAAATTGAGACACCCTGAATTAGTTTTATTAATTATAATATATACTATAAAGCAGTATATTTTTTATTCACATGTTATTTTATTTGAACTCATTGCAGTACATTATACATTATTAAGTACCTACACAATAATACACGTAATTTATTGTAAGATGATAACAAAGAACAAAATATATTTGGTAGGCAGATTACCTAGTTTATTATTTTTAATCAATTACATAATATTCCTATTATTTTCAAAGACATAATGCGAAATTTTATTTTTATATTTATTAAGGTGAAAGAAATAATTAATATATAATATATTTTATTCTGTCGTTTCTTCACAGCAAAGTGCTGAATATAAAAATTTGCTTAGATCTTTACTTTGACATTTAAAGTACATATATGGACTAAATAATTCTTTGCTTGACATGCATATTCATGATGCAGATTATTATTTTTAACTTCCACAGCTTCAGAACACGGAGCCGTATCTGCTGCACATTTACTGAAAACGAATAAAAATATGGAAGTGATAAATATAAAAATAAAACATTAATGCAATTCAAAACATATAAAGGCGATGCAAATGTAGTGTACAATAACTCTGATTGAACCAATAATATACAATACGTATTATATTAAATATTGACAACAACAATTTAGATGTTGCGTTTCTTTGTTTAAATGTATTAATATTAAATATTAATAAAATATTGGGTCTTAACAAAATAAAACACTAGTAAAGTTCAAACATATGCTTAATTTATTAACATCACTATAAAAACTACATATTATGTTACGACTTACGACTATACGACGGGATAACGTCGACTGACTATATCTACTATAGACTGAGCAATCAGCTCCCCTCCTTAACACAATTTATTCTACAGAAATGTATTAAATTAACATAATAATCGAGTTTAGTTAGATAATGTACCCTAAATACCAAAATTATTATTAAAATTTATACTCGTATAAAGTCTGTAAAATATCAGTAGAAATACCTTCTATGCAAAACCACAATAATTAATCATATTCATAATACTAACAATTATTTTATTTTAGATTCTGAGCGAAGCGAAGAATGTATTGGTTTTACAATGATGTGTGATTTTTTTTTTTTTTATGTATGAAAACAAAATTACGACCCGAAATAAAGTTCCGATTTGCACGAATAGGGTATGTTTCCGGTAGCAAAGTGGATGTAGATGATACTTTATTTGGGTCATTTTTCGAATTTCTCAAAATTGACTATAAGCGGTAGAAAAAACTTCGAAAAAATGACGAAAAAACGGCATTTTTCACGAAAAATGAAATTTTGACGAATTCAATTTCTATATTTCTCGATAACTCAAGCAATTTTTAAGATAGAGTCTTGAAAATTTTTTTGGGTGTTCACATAGCTATTCCATATATGTGGTAACATTTTGGAACCGTTACGTTCATTTTTCTACAAAATATTGGACATTGAATATTTCGTAAAATTCTTGTTTTTACGTATATAATATTTAATAAAATTGGCAATTTTTGGTATTAGGGTCTGAAAATTTTATTGAAGTATACTTACATATTACTTAACATCATACTAAAATATTAGAAAAATCCCTATTCTCAATTTTTTTTTATAGCTGTTTTAAGTTGATATTTTTAGTTCAATCGAAAATTATAATCTGACTGAACTTCGCTCAGAATCGTTTTTTCGAATGCAATGGTTTATCATTGCATTCAAATTTTAAGTAAAATTAAATGCTATGATTCGCACACCTGTATCCTGTGCGGCAAGAGTATCAGCTCATCTTTTTATTTTTGTTATTTTAAATAATTAATAATATTTCGTTAAAATCATTAAATGCCAATGCTTTTTTTTTTTAAAAAAAAAAAACAATATATATTATCGTTTGGAAAAATTATTAAAAAAAATATTCAATCAAATTATTCAATTCAATTCAATATTAAATATTATCAACATCAACATCAACTGAAAACGTAATGTAATTGAACAGATGGCCCAGTATTTTAACCCAATATATTATTGTTAAAAAAAAAAAATTAAATAAATTACATCATAATTATATTAATATATATATTAGCTCATATTATAAAATAATGATATTATATAGGTAATAAAATATGAAAATTACTTACTTTATGTCATATTATGTTAAAGGATTATCTGTTACCAATCCGTATTTAGCTAATAATTTCTTTGATAGAAAACATGTATTAGGAATACCGTGAGTAGTATCTTGGCCCAAACACGGAGACGTGAAAAATATAATCGCAATGATTAACAAGGTACTAGAAAATAATGTATTTTTCATTATGATGGTTTGGTATATATGTTTTATAAATTATAATATTTGACGTAATATGGTAGAAATTTAGATGTTCTACAATGTTAAAACCTATAATGGTATATTGGTAGTAAAAAATGTTTTGAAACCGTCCGTTTATATTCACTAAGTGGAATTAATTACACATTAATTTTTGTAAATACAAAATACCAAATTTTTTTTTTATTTGATATAAAAATTATTTTTAAATATATTATAGGTAGGTATATATATGTATTATACATTATATTTATACATAAAATAATATTATTGTTAATTAATTTAATAATTCACGTTTTATGTCATATCATTACAATACAACTTAACATCGTAATTATTTTCACAAGTGTTCATGTATCGTATTGTTATAATTAAAAAATAATAATAATGTATTAATTGAGTAATGTAAAAATTATTAGGTATAAATTACTGTACAAATTCATATTATTCAATTATGTTAATAATAACGAATATTTATGATTGCGTAAAAACATTTCTCATAATTTAGATTCTGAGCCAAGGGGAAAATGTACCTATTGGTTTTATAATAATATATGTGTGTGACGTGTGTTTTTTTTATGAAATTTATGAGTATTAACGTCATATTTTAACAAATTAATATTATCTGATAATAAAAGGAAATGATATATGAAGTAATTAAATTCTTTTGTTACAAAAATACTGCCAGATTGTTATGTCATATTGTTGATGTTATTCGTAAAGATAGGATCATTATTTCTGGTCAAAAAAATGTTTAGAGGCACAAAAACAAAATAAAAAAAGACACATATCATTGTAAAACCAATACATTCTTCGCTTCGCTCAGAATCTAAAATATAATTATAATTTTAAAATTTTTATTATTTGCATAAAAAATATCAAAATTTTAATCAATACCTAGATTATCTGACTGAACTTCACTCAGAATTATTTTTTCGAATGCAATGGTTTATCATTGGTTTATCATGCATTAAAATTCTAATTAAAATTCGACATTATGATTTGCACACCTGTGTCCTACCACACTCCTACGTATCAGCTCTTTTTAAATTTATCAGTCTCTACGTACAGTAAAATTTTCAGACCTTAAAATCTTGCCAATTTTATCAAACATTATATACATAAAAACGAGAATTTTACGAAATATTCAGTATTATATTTTGTAGAAAAATTAACGTAATGGTTCCAAAATTTTACCTCATATATTATTATAGTATCTATGTGAACACCTAATAAAGTGTTGAATATTGTCTCTAACTTCAAAATTGCCTGATTTATCGTGAAATATTGAAATCGAATTCATCGAAATTTCAATTTTCGTGAAAAATTCCGTTTTTCGTCATTTTTTTGCCGTTTTTTCTTTAGCATAGGTTCAATTTAGAGAAATTCGAAAAATGACCTAATAATAAAGTACCAACTACATCCACTTTCCAATCGAAAACATATGCTGTTCGTAAAAATCGGAGCATTTTTTCTGGTAGTAAAATTGTTTTCAGACATAAAAAAAGAAAAAGAAAAAAAGGACACACATAATTGTAAAACCAATACATTTTTCACTTCGCTCAAAATCTAATATAATATTAACTATATATAAGACTTCTTCAACTGTTCAACCAAGGATTTTATTTTTTAAGAACTGTAAGTCGTGTAAAATAAATTTATTTCGTTAATTCAGTTTTAGTGAATGTAGGTGTGTACGCACTCGGTGTAATATATTTTATATGTTATGGCCTTTTATTTTAAGTATTATTGCGATGTTGTAATGGTGTAAAAAGTTTTCAAATTATCGCTGTAAGCTATATAACGTAAAGTTTTCATTAACTTTAATTTGAAAACAGTCGTGTTTGTAATGCCGAATGTAATTTGAATATTGTTAAATATAATTACTTAAATAACAATATTATTCGCCAACTATATATACGCGTAATACTTAAGCTTATATAGCTTATATTGTATTAAACGAGGTAAACGCGTTGTTTTGTATTTTATAATGACATTAAATTATAATAGGTACATTTTTGTACAATATAACCACGAACAAAATTGATTATTTATGATAAATTATATTTGCTGATAATAGGGTCCAAGCACGTATTCAGGATCAATTTTCGGGTGGGGGGGGGGGGTTAAAAAATTTTAATATATGAAGTAAAAATAAATAATTATATTATACGTAGTTTGTATATATGTAGTTAGTCTTTGTTATATTATAAATATAAAACTACTTTAAAAAGTTCGGGGGGGGGGGGGGTGAACCCCCCCCCCCCCTGGATACGGGCTTGATAGGGTCTTTTACACAATTTTTGCATAAAAAAAAAAAAAAACAATTTTTACCTTTGTGTTATTATATATTTATGATTATAAACGTTTAACTTTAACTGTTATTTGTTTTTTTTAAATTTTTAGTAAAACAATTTCCTATACCTATAATTATATGAGGTCTTTGAAATGCTAATAATTACTTGTTTTCTATATATGTATATAGATATTGGATTCATTTGCAAACACCTCTTCAAGGCGATTATGTCATAAATAGGTACAGGTACTTTTTATATTGTTATGCGATGAGGCGATGGTATGGAGGTAGTTTGTCAATTATATTTTCGTCGTCGGGCTTTTGGAAACACGTACTGACACTTATAATAATAATAGAAACTATTTACCAAATACCAATATATACCCGAGTACATGTTATTATAATAGTTGTTGGAGGGTTCAACACTGTGGAGGTCGACGAATTACGTGAGTGACTTACCGCGGAACTATAAGGGACCGGGTGCGATCGCGTCCGTCTTGTATCGCGTCCCTTATTAACTATACGCGTCATGCCCACGAAATCCGTTCGTCCGGCACGGCGTTCCTGCAGCTCTCTTTCTCTCTATACGTATAGCGGCTTTCCATCAACACCCGGACTGGGCGATGATAATCCCGTATATAACCGATTTTTCACTCGTATACCGACTAAGACGGGATTTATTTTTTATTTCTCGTATTATATAACTATACCGTCACTGGAAAATTCGCGACGTTCCGGATCAATGGCGATGCATCATTATCGTCTCCCTGATAGGCGTCCCTTCACGTCCGTGCAGAGTACTCTGTCGACGAATTGTTGTTATACAGCGCAGCTGCAGATGCATACGATGGACAATTTGAAGATTTCGCATATTTTTATTTTATTTTTGTTTTCGTCCGAAATCGTATGTTATTTTACCTTTATTAGGTTCTACGAGTATATAAAATAAGTCATTTTAGTCTTTAAGGTTATTAAAAATACAGGTAATTTTTATTTCGCTCAAGTATTCTCCCACGCGTATATTTATTTTTTAATTTTTAACGGAATTTTTTGAAATTGGTGCAATACGTTTGTTTACAAAATATATTATATTTATCGAAGAGTATAATAACATAAATATAAAAATGTTCATAATATACCGTGTAAACCTAATAAAAAAATAAAATTTTGCAATTCTTTTTGTTATATATAATTCTTTTAATCGTGATATTAGGTACGACACATTTTATGCATATTATATTTATTTTATTTTTATCGAAATTTATATACTTTTCTACATCATACATTTTCATTACAGTGACTTATATAAGTATATTATATTTAATATTATACCTATTTCCTATATTATATTCATAAAATTATACACACTGTTGTATAAATAATAATATTATACGGTAATAAATTTCAATATTTTACGATCGTATATAGTTCAGTATTTATTTAGGGTTTCTACGATTATTTTTAAGTTGGATATTTGTTTTTTTTTTTTTTTTTTTTAGTTTTTTTAGTTTTCACCTATAATACGTCATAATAATACACAAAAATCCGCAACGGTTATGCATATTTTTATTCATATTTTCAAATCGTGTCACGCGCGGCTCATTGAATATAATATAATACGAGTATGTCGTAAGTATATTATTATATTATAATCGTAATATAATATCATTTTCGAAACGCATATATTATACACAAAATAATTTATAAGTGTACCTAACCGTAATGGTAATGCAGTCGTCGCCAGGGGGGGGCGAGGGAGGAAAAAAGAATAGCGGTCGTGTAACGTGTAAGGGATGGCCGTTGGGGTTGTATGGAAGTGGTGGTTAATATATTATATACGTCGAGGAGTTTCGGTGTTTGGTTTATGTTACTTATAATTACGAAGATAAACAAGGACGGTGGCGGATGGGGTAGCAAGTGGAGAGAGTCGAAGCCAATTACACGATAACGCGACAATAGACGGCGGGAAGGGCGAGTGGCCGGGAGGGCGGATGGAATAAGGGGCGGAAAAGGACAGCGCTGCAGGGATAATCAAAACGCGCCTCTCCTCATCACCCCCCAACTCGGACGGCGTGGGCACAGCGAATAAATCAGCCCGGAGACGCTATTTTCATCCCTCTCGCCGCCGCGAATGTAGACATATTTTATAGTCCTGCTCTCGCAGCAAGAATAGTAATCCCTGCGGAATCGTTACTGCGCCTCTCCGACAGATGGCGCGGGCGCGGCCGCGAGTTATTTTACACGTGATCGCGGACGCTAATGATGCCCGCGGTCCACCGCTCGCTCATCTCGCAGCAATATTGCTATGGCGATACGGCGTTGCTCCTGTAGTCCTGCGCGGTCCAAAAAGATTTCATTTTATTTTTCAAAAGCTATTCGTTTAAATAAGTTTTTTTTTTTTTATTAACCTCTAAGTTGGATCTGTCCCGGCCGTAGAATATTAAGAAGATTGCGTACAAGTGTGTAATATAATATAGCGTGGTTATATATACGAGTATAAAATAAATACGAAATTGTTTCAGTGTTGATCACTCTCAATAAACGCGTTTATAGCTCGGTTGATTGGAATATTGTATTAAAGTCATTGTCCATAATAAAAATGAAAATAATACTGAAACGTATACAAGTATATACCAATTTATTGTCCAATTATCATAGATCTTATATATTATTTTCTTGTTATTTTTGTAACTTGAATTTCTAATTATTTTACGTATATATTAATTGTATAAAATATATAACTTAATATACCTATAAACACGTACAGGGTTGCATAGATGCCGTTAGGAGGGTGCGAGGGGGTGCACTTGCATCTCCCTGGATTTGAAGTTCCTATTAATTGTGAATAATACATTTACAATTTTTTTTTTTTTTTTTTTTTTGTAGCTGTTAAAAGTATAAAAAACAAGGGAAGGGAATAAGGGATACTGGTGTGGAAGGGATATAGGTGTAATGAGGAGTGTTGAATTTTGATTAACATTTGATTGCAATGATAAATCATTACATTCGAAAAACGATTCTGAGCGAAGTACCGTCAGATTTGGGTATATACTAGTATATATAGCTATATAGGTAACTCATTTAGGGGGTTTATAATAAATTATTTATATTGAACTTATAGAGACCGATAAATGTAAAAACTTTTATCAATAAATATATTATCTGATGAACTTCGCTCAATAGCTTTTTTACGAATGTAATAATTTATGATAGCATTCAAATGTTAATCAAAATTCAACACTATTCGATGAAATTTGAATTAAATCAAATATAATAATATCCGAGACAATTTCTTGAAATCGGAAAAAAATTCACTTTGTATATATTACAGATAAATTTATAAGAATTACACAGAAGACCAAATTGATTATACTTTGGATTATTGCGAATATAAAAATAATTGAAGTAGCATATTTTTCAAAATAATTTTGGTGATAATTATTATGGATTGTTCCGCGTTGATACGACATAATAGTTTATAACCATAATTATTAATTTGGTATTAGTATTTTAATTGCATATCTAAACGATGCCGCATTCTTTATATTACATTTAATATTAATAATTACAAACGATATCAATAATAATTATACGAACAAATTAATATCGATGTCTATTATATTTTATTTTGTATAATTATTATATAATACTTCATATAGTAATAATAATAATAGTAAAATACTACATAATTGATTGTAAAAAAATAAAGTCATTCATTATTATTGCAGTGATAATATAAAGATTTTTATTATTAAAGATATGAATGAAATTCATAATTCAATTAAATTATATACTATAAATAATATAATAAACTAATAAACTAATAACTGTTATTATTATATATAATTGCGTTTGACAGTTATTATTTATGATGAAAACACATTTAGTGTTGTAAAAAAAATAGATATAAGTACTATTTAAAACTATTTAAGTAGATATTTGAATATTTTCCTACAAATTTATTTGAAATACTACTTAGATGATATTACATATTATATTAAATTTATTCAAGGTACCTACTAATAAAATACTTTTCAGAAATATTTATATTTAAAAAAAATAAATATATTTTGATGGTTTTAACCTTATAAATTATAATAAATAATTTTTTTGTCGTGTCTTAAATATAAACAATATAATATTATAAGTATAACATACCTATATAATAAAATCAGTCGTTTAATATTATCAATTAAAAATTGTTAAAAATTTAAATATATTATAAATGTAGAATTAACATCGTAATAATGATATTCACGACCCATAGAAAATCATTATAGACGTTAATATTATCGTAATTTAAAATTTAATATTCGGCAAAAATGTATTCAATACAAACATTAATTGGGGAAAAAAAGTATTTTACAATTTAAATTACGACAGTATATATAACAATAACAGCAGCAGTTGTGAATAAAAATGTCATAAAACACATACATGGTATATGGATTATAAATGTATGGAAGTTTGACTTTTAGATTTTGAGTGAAGCGAAAAATGTACCTATTGGTTTTACTATAATGTGCGTCATTTTTTTCCTTTTTTTTTTTTATGTATGAAGACACTTTTTCTACCCAAAATAGTGCTCCGATTTTCACGAACAGGACATGTTTCCGGTTGGAAAATGGATGTAGTTTATTTAGGTAATTTTTCCAATTTCTCAAAATTAACCCTATGGAATATGAAAAACGACCAAAAAATGATGAAAAAACGGCATTTTTCACGAAAACTGAAATTTCGACAAATTCGATTTCAATATTTTACGATAACTCAGGCAATTTTGAATTTAGAGACTTGAAAATTTTATTGAGTGTTCACCTTCACATAGGTATTATGCGATAACATTTTTGAACTGTTATATTAATTTTTTTTTACAAAATATAGAACTTTACATAAACAATGTATTTTTACTGACAGAAATTTTTTTATTGAAGTATACTTACATATTGGTTAACGTAATTCCAGAATATTGTAAAAATATCAAGTATCAATTTACATTACTATTACTTTATGTACTTACATTATATTATCTGATTAAATTCGCTCAAAATCGTTTTCATGAATGTAATGATTTATTATTACATTCAAATGTTAATCAAAATTCCACACTATTCTCTTTACACCTATATCCCTTCCACACCAGTAACCCTTCTCTTGCTTAATCGTGGACAGTCGTACGCTGCGTTCGTAATATATACATATTATAACAATAATATATTATATGATAATAATTATGAAATAAAAATTAATAGGTATTAAATAACAATATAATATTAGTGCACTTTGAGTGTTAGTATGGATATTAGCTAGTATTATGCGTTGATTTTTAGGTTATAATAATCTCGTGTTCTTTTTTGTTTTGTTTTTTTTTTTTATATATTTATATTTGAACGATAAATAATATGTTTAGGAAAGGGCGCCGATTATGACTGCGTGTATATTATATATAGGACGCGTGTATGGCTGCACGTTACGCTAAGGGTGCGAATAAACGCGTTTTTAAACATTTCGCTTGCGTGCGCGTGAAGATATACGGGCGACTCTTTGGAAGATTTTCGAGGGTGTGAAAAGAAAAAAACCTCCCCGGTGATAAATAAGTAAACCGAGTCTGGTTGTTTTATCACGGTCGGTTTGTTTTATAGTTACCATTAAATTATGTCAGCTAGTGTAGATTATTGTCAATTTACCAACGCCGACGAAAGGAAATATACATCACGTAAATTGTCTCGTGTTAAGCATAATATTATACATATACAACGGAAACGATAAATTTATACCTAGGTATAAATTTAATCGCGCGGCCCGTTATGGAATTTCAATAAATGCTGTTTAAAAAATTTAAACACGACGTAAACATAATTTAAATTTATAATTAATACTAATAACTCTTATCTAATATATAGTCACTAAAATATTATAACCATATAACCAACATTCCGTAAGTATATAAAACGTTATGCGGTAATTAATATGAATAATAGCATATTATAATAATATCATTGTATTTTGTGGTCTGCGGACTACAATAATTATATTAATTAAATTTAAAAATTTTAAATACGCCGTAATAATAATATCACCATATTGTACAGATAACGGGAATTATAAAATAAAACTCGTAGAAATGATTTTGCGCCATAATTAAATAATATTTTTGTACGATAATAACGTATAAAATTATAAACTATTTTGAGGATATTATTATTATTTTATACGTGTATTTAAATTTTTATTCTACTCGTATATACATTTGTAAATAAGTAAACCGATGAAAACACACGCATACGGTACGATTATACGCATTTATACTAATACTGGTTAAAATCATAAAATATTATATACGATAGGTATTTATTTTTTTTTTTTGTGCAGTTTTATTATGAAAACATGGTAAAATTACGTTTTTACTATTTTCGTATTAAAAATGTGGATATTTTAATTTTATATAAACTAATAAATAACGTCGCAATGACGGTTATTCGGTTTATCTATATACAACTGTAAAGTATAGGTACAACGCGTATGTTATGTACCTATACGATAAAATTACGGTTATGATATTATAATATGTTATAGTTATTATAATTTCGTTATTTTATAATATTTATCATTGATTATACAAACTGAATAAATATTTTACCCACAATTAATTCGAGGATCGAAATGAGCTTTTCTATACGGCTGATTTATCGAATAATGATAATAATACAACGTAAAATGTATAAAAATTAAACGTACGATCGGTATTATGTTATTAGGTATTCGAATAATATTATAATTCGTGTAATTAGTATAGCTTATATTATAGTAAAATATTAATTTTTTTTTTTTTTTTGCTTGCGATGTGGTGCGCTCTGTATATAACGCGTGGCGCCGGACTCGGGTGCAAGTTACGCGTGTAAATCATCGGCACACGGCAAGCTATGTATGTATGTGTGTACACACTGGTACAATCACTTTAAGCGCAGGATTCATGGCCGGGCGAGATCGCGCTGCGGTGAAGGACGGGATGGACGAGCACGCGGCGCGGCGTGGCAGGACGCGACGAATCGTCGTCGGTCGACTTGTAAATCCCTGCGAATCGCCATGGAAACCGCAAAGCTCCTATATTACCACTGCGGCGGTTTTCTCCACGCGTACATCCTATTGCTCCCGGCCGTCTACTCGCCCGCACATGCCCGTCGCTCCACTAACCGTTGCTTTTCGTCGCCGCATGTGCGGAAAATGGCCGAAGACGACGAGGCGAGCTTCCGAAGTTTTCCATTGGTCTCGCTGCGCGTTCAGAATATTAAAAAAAAAAAAAAATAAATAAAAATAAAATAATAATAATGATAATAATGATGATAATAATAATAATAATAATAATAATAAAATCGACGACGCGAAACGCATTTGTTATTATTACCCTTCTCGTCATTTCCTCTTTCTTGTATAATATATAATAACTTGCCATATAATCGTCCTGCGCTCAAACGAGACGTATGTGCTCGCGTTACACAAAACTTTAATATTATATATTGCGTATAGTGTAGTTTAGTTATTGTGTCTTCATCGAAATATTGCTCAATCGTCTTTTTTCGATGGAGATATGTAATGATTTTTATTTATATAGAGTGTACAGGACGATCAAAATTATACGTACCTATTCAAATTGTTGGATTTTAATTTTAAAGTATAGTCAAAAAGTTTGAGATAAGTTCCCCATTTTTAAAATGATTAAATTTTCCAATATTTTTTCCATATTTTTTTTTATAAAAGGATTTTCGTATGATGTAAACGTTTTTATTTCTATTATGTATTTTTATGTACCTTTCCCCCCATTTGAAATCGATGACCGGAAGAGGACTGCTTTCGCATTACTTCCTCCAAATGTATTTATGTACCTATATCCTATATGGCTATATTATATTGAAATGAGATAATTGCTATAATCTGTAGACGTATATGTAAATAGTATGTATATTATTATAGTTTTCGATGATAAAAGTCCAATCGTTTTAGATCGATTAAAGTAGGATGCTGGGATGAAATTGGAATTCATATTTTAATCGAAATTTTATTTATTTATTTTTATTTAATCATATTTTTTTTTATTTAAATAAATAAATAATTATTAAAATACACAAAATTAATACCAAACTATTTGTCATCATTTAAATTTAGTGAAATTGTATTTTTATTGAATTATCGATATTGATAAAAGTGTAGTATAATAACCTAACCTATATAATATAATATAACTATATAAGAACATTGTTTCGGATTACTGGTTAGGTTGTTTATATAATTTTATATAGAAATAGTATTTTTTTTTAGTATTATACGATGTATTTTATAACCATATAATATAGGTATAAGATATTATGAATTTATAAAATAGGTGCCAACTTGGTTTATAATATGTAAATCGATTTTCTATAATTTCTGTTTCATTTTATTTGAAGCGTTTCACCAGAAAAATGAAAGTTCAGTTTTAACATTCTTGATAATTATAGGTATTAGGTACTATCTTATCTATAGTTATCTATCGTATACTTATATTCTATTTACCTGAGTAGTTTTGATTATGTTTGGTAATTAAAATAAATAGTTTAATTTTATTGAACAGTTTTATGAAGTATTATGACAAGACTCGAAACAACAGAGTATAATAATTAAAGCATTTAATTTAATGATATACTTATGTCTTAGTGTTATGCTATAATTAGTACATAATATTTTTCATTCCATTACTAAAATATATTGATTATATACAATAATATTGTTATAATAAAAAAATAAATATATTTTGTGATTCAATATAATGGTATAATTAAAAAATAATTTAATGATAATGCATTATTTATTATACAAATAAAAATAATAAATGACGTCAATAATTGTCATTATAATATTATAATTGAGAAAATATCGTGTGTTATATTTAATTATTTCTATTAAAATAATATATGATAATGACGATTGACGAAGGAACATCAACTTATTGTGATAGTTAAATATATAGTTAACTCAATGATTGGTACACGGTATAATATGTAATTAAAAATTATATTGTTTCCAAAATGTCGTAATTATAATTTTTTAAAGATTTTCATTCCTTTTTTTTTTATAGAAAATATACTTTGTATAATAATTATGTAAATAATTTATTACTAAGTCGGTTTTTTAATAATAAATGAAAATGAAACATTATTAATGTCGAATAGATTCGTATTTTATTAAAAAAAAATAGTATAATCATAAAAATAAATATTTGTCTTAATTTTACTTAATGACTAATACCTAGATGTATCAATGGAATATTTTATAGTTTACAAAGAAATAATAACGAATTATAATATATCAGATGTAGTTATGTTTTCTTATAATTTTTTACAAGGCTTTTTTTTTTAAAATTAAATTATAATTATTATTATTTTTTTGTAATAAATGATAATTTACAACATGATATGCTTGGCTATTAAAGCTAACGATGTAATTTGGACGAGTAGAAGAGAAATTTCTGAACTTGATGCGCCACTGGAGGGTTTTTGAGTTGAACTTGAATTAGTAGTAGTAGTAGTAGTAGTAGTAGTAGTAGTAGTACTAGGAATGCTGGTAGTGTTGAAGGCAGGACTACTGACTTCGTTTTTATCATTCTGTTGTAAGAGCGAATTTCCTTCAGCCTATATGTAATATCAATAAAATACGAGAATAGTGTAATTAATATGTGTAACAGTTTTTTGAAAAACATATAATAGGTACGTTATTACAGTTAAGGTATATTGAATAACGTTATTTTATAAAATGTCTATATAAGTAATGTATATAATTTATATATTATTATATAACCATATAGTTAATAAATAGTTACTTTATATTATATTTCCATCGTTTATTACGTTAATATTGTGTTGTTGATCTGTGTGTTTTTAAACACATATTTTAAACATACAGATTTAAAAATCGGATAAATTTCTGTTTCTCAAATAAAACGAATAATATCCGATGGCTTCTCGATTCATCGGATAGATATAACCTACTCACTTAGATGATTTGCAAAGTGATGGCATTCAAACAGTTCGCCATTTGATAGAAAAGTATCTGTATATATTGAGAAACACGGAATATTTCCTAAGTCAATAACATTAATAGTCTCATATATATGTATACCTAATTGTATATCTTAATTTTATTACCATTTAATGTTACTTATCTCGACCGTCTTTATTGCAGTTTTAATATTTATATTTATATAGGTAGGTAGGTATATACTCTTATATTTGTTTTTTTATAAATCACAATTATCAGATCTCTAATATTATTTTTATCTGCCATTGTTTATGAAAATATTTTACTTAGATGAACAAAAATAAATAATGACTTGATTTACTGTAACAACTCAATCGTTTGGAACTGGTCAAGGTTATTTTAAATGTATGTAATTATTAAAAAAATATGCTACAAAAAGGTGTGTTTATAAAAATGTGTAATAATGTGCATTGTAATAATTCTAAGTGTCACCACAACGAAGTTTGTACAAATAAATATGATACATATAAATTAAAAATATAAATAGAATTAACATAAATTATTGAAAATAATTAATAATTAATTATTAATTATTTAATTATTTTTGAAATTTGAAATTTGAAATTTAATTTATAAAATATGTATAATACGTTTTAAATCGTAATTGTATATAATATAATAAGAAATTATATAAAGTTACTAGGTAAAGGGTAATAAATAACATTTATTTCATATTCAATCATATTATTCTTTAACTAAATGTAAATAATAATTATGTATATATAACTGTTAAATATATATACATTATATAAGTACCTTCCTACATACAAGTTATAGCAAGCACGTATTCAGGATCAATTTTCGGGGGGGGGGGGTTGGGGGGGGGGGGGAAAATGGGGAAAAGTATAAATACAATTTATACATAAATTTTGTAGTTAGTCTTTGTTATATTATAAATATAAAACTACTTTAAAAATTTCGGGGGGGGGGGTTGAACCCCTAAAACCCCCCTGGATACGGGCTTGAGTTATAGTATATTTAAGTATAGGTATAATAAAAACTAGGTGAAATTGTTTTATTTCGATGAAAGATATAAAATAATTATCAACTTCAAAGCTAGAAATAAATTGTTTATTTTAACTAATAAATAATATTATGGTTTCTGAGCGAAGCGAAGAATGTGTAGGTTTTACAATCATGTGTGAATTTTTTTTTCTGTTTTAGATTCTGAGCGAAACTCATTGGTTTTACAGTTATGTGTGATTTTGTTTTTATGTCTGATGACACTTTTACTACCCGAAATAATGCTCAGATTTTCACGAATAGCATATGTTTCCGGTTGGAAGTAGATGTTGTTGGTACTTTATTTAGGACATTTTTCGAATTTCTCAAAATTCACTCTATGCGATAGAAAAAATGACGAAAAAATGACGAAAAACGGCGTTTTTCACGACAAATTGAAATTTCGACGAGTTTGTTTAAAATATTACACGATAATTCAGAAAATTTTGAAGTTCACATAGATATTAAATATATATGTGATACAATTTTGGAACCGTTACGTTAATTTTTCTACAAAATATAGGATTTTGAATATTTCGTAAAATTCTCATTTTTATGTATATATAATGTTTGATTAAATTGGCAATTTTGGGCGATAAATTCTGAAAATTTTACTGAAGTATACTTACATATTACTTAACATGATATCAAAATATTAGAAAAATTACTCGTCTCAATTTTTTTTTTTTTATAGCTGTTTAAAGTTGATATTTCCAGTTTAAACGAAAATCTTAGAATCAATACTAGTATTCTTATTATTTCAATACTTTTACAATAAAAATTAATAGAAATGACATAATATCTTAACAAATTTCCAAAATATTAGGAAAATCTCAAGACTCAATTTTTTTTTCTTGGTGTTTAAAGTTGAAATTTTAGTTAAATCAATATTTAAAGTATTCATAATGGATTTTTCTCAATATATTACAATATAATTTTTACAATAATGTTAAATAAAAATGTCAAAACCTCAAAACTATTTAAAAAAATTTTAAAATTTTTATTGAAGCTTAAATACATTTTCCTTAACCCAGTTTCAATTAATTGTAAATTATTACATAAATGATTTTTTTTTATAGCTTTTTAAAGTATAAAATAAGAGCTGATACTCCTGCCGCAGGGATACAGGTGTGCAAATCATAGTGTTTAATTTGAATCCAATGATAAACTATCGCATTTGAAAAAAGTACTTTGAGCGTGAAATTCTGTTAGATATGGGCATTTTGGTGACGAGGGATTTTATGAGCATTTATATTGAACTTAGTGACTTGAAAATTTTATAGGGTATTTATTTATGTACTATATGACGTGTAGGAACTATATGGTCTCTATATGTGTGATAAAATTTTGCGTTTTAAATATTTAATAAAAAAATGTCAAAATTTTAATCAATACCTACGTTATCTGACTGAACTTCGATCTGAAACGTTTTTTCGATTACGATGGGTTACCATTGCATTCAAATTTTAATTAAAATTAAACACTATGATTTGCACGCCTGTATCTCTGCGGCAGGAGTATCAGCTCTTCTTTTTATTTATTTTTCTCCTAAAAAATTAAATGTCTTTTTATTTTTATCTATATTCGACCCGTGTCACAGGAATCGGTTGACAATTTTAATCAATGAATAATATTATTCGGTAGTTTGATACTTGTAAAATAATAAAATTTTATTATTTTTTTGAAAAAAAAAATAATTTATAATATAATTATTTATATATTATTATATTGTACCTGTTGTGCTTGTTTTTCGACGGCCGGAGTGCTTGACGCACATTGGACGGTGAAGGCAAGTACGGCTACAATGAACACGATTTTGTACATATTTGAGTATTTTTGTGCAATATAATTTTTATCGACCGCTATTGAAACGATTCCAGGCGAAGACTAAACGTGGGACGTTTTTACCGACGACTTTAAGTGACGATATATCATAGACTCATATCTTATCTCCGCTGTAACAACACATGCTGTATTAGATTCTCGGGAACAACACAGTATAGTTAAGTGACTCATAGATAATGTTTTAAGCGTGTTTTATTGTACTATACTGTTACAGTGTGATATTATTAATGTTTAATATGTTGCCGATATTTTTTATCAAAATAATTTTTAAGTGAACGATCTAATTAAAAAAAAAAAAATTTAATTTTGTGTATTTTATAATATTATCTCCACAACGAACATTCCAAACGTTTGTTTTTTCTAAATAAAATATTTCCGTTTTGTATATAGAACTATATAGGCTAAATATAATATAATATTATATACTAATATAATAAGATCAGCGTAATTCAGGGACATGAATCAAGGAATGAAATATGTCGTATCCCCCAAGGCTCGTTTTCTGGTTAAAAAAGTTTAAAAGGAAATTGACTGTCCTTTAACGTATAAAAAAACTTTATTTTACCTAAATATTTACGTATTATAATTTATAATATTTATGGACTGTATAATATTTCGTTTTATTATATTGATATTAACCTGAATTTTTCGAACTCAAATTAATTATTAAATGAATAGTTTATCCTGAGAAAAAGTGCAAAATATATATATTTATAGCATACCTATAATAATATTGTCCTAATAAATTGACGAGATATTGAAATTATTATCTCTCTCTCTATTCTTCAATTTGAAAATTTCGTTCAAGCCATACATTTATTAATTATACTATACTTATTATTACTTTATACTGATTGCTCATATTTGGAGAATTCACATTGAGAAAAATTATAATATTTACCTATAATTACTCGTTTTATAAAATATTTTTCGATTATGCTGTAACAGTATTTATAATAAAGTTTTACATTTTACAATATATGATATTAATTGTAAACGTTTTGCCACAATAATATAAGTAACAATTATATTATTATCGAATGGACTCGTTATATATTATACCTATACGTACCAACGTATTATTATTATTATAGTTTTCGTATTGGGGTTAGCTATAAATTTTCAGAGGTTTAAACGATCATTTCATTATATACGAGATTATACTAAATAAATATTTAAATCTCTGCCGGAAGTCTCGTGTGTATATATTATGTATAATGTATTTCCGTTATACTGTTTATTCACAGATTGTCCACCATTCGTCCCGGGGGGCCATTGCTATAATATAACTTCTATTGTAGTTTCCAATACCTATACAAACAATATTATTTGGATTTTACACTGATAGGTATTATCGCTAGACACTGGACGTTATGCGGTTTACTGCGTCAAACTGAATTGTGATTTGTGTTTAGTTGACAGAAAAAGCAAAAAAAAAAAAAAAAATCGGAATTTTACGAATAAAATATTTGTTATACCCTAATAAGTTAAAACTATAATTTCAACGACTTATGACAAACAAATCGTATGTCGAACGATTCGTAATTATAATACGTGGGTAGGAAATTATAATTGACATGATTATATTAATGAGAGGGTTTTGGAGTACCTAATACTGAACCTCCAAAGTCCAATGAAAAATGCAATTAAATACAGTGAAACCTCTAAATACCGGACACTCTCGGTCGCCGTAATTTTGTCCGTTATTTAGAGGTGTCCGCTATTCAGAGGGGAAAAATTTTCGAAAATTCAAGAATCTCAATTTTTTCTTTCAATTTTCTTTTTCTTTTGCTGGCCATTGCGTACTACAAAACCGTATGTATTGAAATCACAAATACAAATAAACTAAATACGTATTAAAAAAATATACGAGTAGGATAACATCACAGAACATAAACTAGAAAAATGTTTTTATCGATTCCATAATGGACGGATAAGATAAATTATAATTGCACATAGTATAACGCCGGGTTTTTACTCGCCGTGTCACTCATGGGTTTCCCGTCGGTGTCGGATACAACACGAGTATTTGGATTTTCCCCCAAAATACACTATTATGTGTTTAAAATATTATTTCAATCAAATATTATTTCAAATATGTATCATTATTACAATAAAAATTATCAAAATTAGAAATTAAATTGCCATAAAAGTGTCCGTTATTTAGAGTGTCCGGTATTTAGGGGTTTTCCCATATAAAAGTGGTGAAAATGTTCCCGTTCCCATAAAAACGTCCGCTATTTGGAGGTGTCCGCTATTTAGAGGTGTCCGTTAAGGGAGGTTTCACTGTATATATAATATATATATTATATATAATATATATAAATTAAATGTATAATTTTTTAATTATTATTAGATTCAACTAAAATGTATAGGACCCCTCCTCACCAGAAAATGGTTAAAAACCAGTCACTGCAGATTACATTAACATTTATAATATTATAATATGAATTATAATCATTGTAGATAAATAAGGAAGTCTGAACTCTGAAGTAATAATTCTTACATTCTTACGTAATGCGTATAATTAAAATTATACGATATAATATATAAAAAAGTATATTATATAAATTAATATTATTAATGTTTTATATAAAAAAGTTACGCATTTTTACTTGGAACAGATAATGATATTGAATAATATTGTATAGTATAGGTAATACAAGTACATTTTTATAATAGAAATAGTTTTGCAAAAAAATAATCGTTGTGTGTATGGGTAATAATAATGATTACGAAAAGAAATTAATGTTAAAAAATCATTAATGTCTAATTAAATTATGATTAGATAAATTAAATAACAGTAAAAAAAAAAAAAAAAAAAAAAGAAAAAAATACTTTATTTTTATAATTATTTTAATTTACGATTTCATAATATTATTATGGGAAATAATGTGTAATAAATATTTATTGCGATAGGATTTTAGAATATTATATTTAATTATACGACGAATATTCGACAATATTGTTTTCCACATTTGTATTTAATGAACAACTAAAATAAAAATCAATGCAAATCAGATCGACAACTTATTGTCAAATTATAATATTATGTATTTTTTTTACGACACTGTAATACGCGTATAATGTAATTATTAGTCGTTTAAAACACAATATTGTTATTATCTCACGAAATATTTTAGTACGATTAAAACGTACATTACACACGTATATATTAAAATGCGTGTTCAAGAATTTTATGATTGTCTCATTATAATGTTTCATCATGTATATATAGAGAGACGTCGTTGTGATACAACGATAAACATAATGGACAATAATTGCGAATACAAGACATTTGATAAATAAGTTATTTTTTGTTTTACTGGTAGTATAATAATAATTATTTGTCAGCTAACAATCCGTGAAAGATTAGATAAACGGTATACATTAAAATTATTATGTTTATCGTGTATAATAATAATAATAATAATAATAATAATAATAATAATAATAATAATAATAATA